>JABEEO010000440.1:0-38480 GCA_013364945.1 Fusarium tupiense | reverse complement strand
ATATATTATTTATAGTTAAGGCTTGTGGCTAAGAGCTTAAAACAGTAGACAGAACTTAGCAGGCAATATTCCTGATACTGCGGTTAGCGTCAAGAATAAAATCTCTGAGAATGGAGTGCTTGATTGAGAGGTTAGGATGCGGGTTAGCCTTGATTCTGCCAGCACGCAATTTTGGGTCGAGGTCAGGAATAGGTCCAGCTAGATCGGGATTCTCATGCCGTCCAAAGTGATAGGCCATCCTGGTTTCGTTCTCCATTTGCTGCTTCGGTTGTGCAGCAGTACTGGTATAGTACAACACCTTACTCCTTTCAATAATTCCAGCGGTTTGAAGGTCATCTAGTAATGCTTCAAATGCAGGAGCCAAGCGGTAGACATCTTCAGGCGGGGTAGGCTTAACGTCGTCAACCAAGACTGGAGAAACTGGGTGGGAGATCGTGTCAGGGAGCCCAAGATTCCATTTCATGACACGAATTCCCTTCTCTAAAGCTTTGGTTCGTCGTTGGATCTCACTTTGCTTGCGTGCTGCAGGCCAATAGTCGATATAAGGGTACTCAAGAACCTCTCCTTCCTGCAGTGATTCCGAGACCGATCGGAATGACATCGCATCATATTCGAGGTTGTCATTCAGACCAAACTTGCGAGCCAAAGGTGCGCAGCCTAAGTTTAGAGTATGAACTTCGTACTCTAGTGCGTGGAGTCGATCTCGAATCTCTGTATTGTGGAGGGCCATAGTATTCATCTTTATAGTTGAAGCGTGTGCTTGAGAAGACTGCTGGCTTTGATACTGATCGTCCTGGTACTGTGACTCGTGAGTGATGAGATTCCTAGGGTTGGAGCTGCCCGGTATTATACCTGCGAACCACCATATGGCGGAAACTTCCAGGTTCTTATATGACCTGATTTTTATGGTACTTATTAAAGGGCTTCGCAGAGAATAGGGCGTTCACATCATGTTCATCACGAGCAGCAGAACAGTCAGTGGGGAATTTTGAACAGCCCGAGAAAACTGGTGAACAAGGGTTGGAGGAATAACAACTATATATGTACATTGAACTAGACTTGGGGTCTGAAACAAATAACGAACAAAGGTGTAAGGGTTACTTGTCAAGTGTGATGCTGACCGTTGGATAATTTCATGTGTTGCATCAGCCTCTACTTTCCTGGCTGATACGCCATACTGCTATGAAGTCACAGTAGCTAGGCTCTAGAAAGTCGCGTATTGCCTTGCACTTAGAAGACAAGACCAGTATGCCGTAGCTAAACGCTGTCCTTGCTCCACTTGCCCCTACCTCGGATCCTCTTCCCCCAAACAAAGAACAAATAGGGAACAGGGATCAACACCGCAGCGATACAACCAAAGACAGTTGTTCCCCAGTCCACTCCAAGTTTGTGATACATAGGGATGATGAACAGAGGAAATGCGCCAGAGAACATGGACCGCATAAAGGTATTGGCTGCAATCGCACTTGCGCTGTAGCGAGTGAACGTGTCAATGAGATAGCCTAGGGCAGATTGGAAAATGGTTGTGAAGCCAAGGCCCGTCAAAGCAATACCGATGATTGACGGCCAATAGTTTATGGTAGTAGATGAAGTCCCTAGTAATGTTAGTCTTGAAGCTTCGTTGTAGGTAATGCTGCTTACATGCAAAGAGGAACTGTCCGGCTGTGAAAACAATACCTCCGAGCATCATCGGAGGTAGTCGAGCTTCTGGAACAGCTTTGTATCCATTCTCCACAAGTTTCTTGCGATAGTACTTGTTATTATAAATATTGATCGCTGCTGCGCAAAGGATACCAATCAAAAGAGCGATGAAGGGAAGGGTCCCAACCACTGGTCCCCATTGGCGGACTTCCTGGTACTCGATAGAAAAACTTTCGAGGTTCGCATAGAGAATTCCTGGTTTTTATGAGCAAGAGATTAGATGATTTTGGGGAGACTTACCATAGACGAATGAGGCGTATAGGGACATGAGAAAACAGATTGGTGTTGCCATCATTTGGAAAGGGCGGATGAAATACTTTTGGTATAACTCTTTAAAGGACACATCCCATTCCTCATGCTGTTACACTGTCAGCATGCAAGTATACAGTGGAGTGTCTAACTTACCTTGGCATGTAACTCCCAATCTTGTGTCTGAAGTCTCAGCTTATGAGCCTTCCTTGACAACAAAATGGGTGCATAGCTCTCATCAATCACCAAAAGATCAACCCCAAGCTGAGCCATCATCACAATACCAGTTAGGTACTCAGTCCACCTCCAACCCAGGCTGCTTGAGCACAGCGCTCCACCAATTATAGGACCCAATGTAGGACCTCCGACGATAGTGACTCCGTAAGCGACAATCGCGTTACCAAGTTGGTGAGGGGCCCATATATCCGCCATGACACCTCCAGTAATCGTAACAGGCGCGCTCCCAAAGAGGCCTGAAAAGAAACGCGTAATAAGGACGGTCTGGATATCTTTCGCTGTAGCTGTACCGAACGAGAATACAGCGGCGATGAAGTACGGCTATCAGGTTAGTCATTGGATCTCAATAATGGGGTATCAACTCACGATCAGAATAAGCCACTTCCGACCATAAAGCTCACTCAGCGGCCCCCAAACCAAAGGTCCAAGGCCGAATCCAAAAACAAGCAAACTCGTCGCTGCAGCGGAAGTCTCAGTGTTGACGTTGAACTCGGCAGAAACAGGTTCAATGGCAGCAGCGAAAATGGCAGAAGCCAAGGTGATCCAGCAAGTGGTGAGGCCATAAGAGATGGTGGTGATAAATTTCTTGCGGAAGGGCCAGTTCATCGGGTTGCAAGGATCATCTGAACCGTCGAAGGTTACGAGATGGTCGGGGTATTGATCATCGATCGCAGGTTTCTGGTCCGAGGCCATTTCGGGTGTTATAGTATTTTGATCACTCATGATAACGAGTAGTAACTTGCTAAGAAGCGTTTGGTTGGGAAATCAATCAGAAACCCTCTAGTGGTAGCCAACCTTTTATTCCATCTTATATTCCACTCGTCAGGTAATGCACGGCCAATCACTTGCCCCTGATGCTTATGCGGTGGCCGGCACCGAGTCGAGCTACGGCACATAGCCAAACAACGGGCCCTCCGTTAAGCGCACCGATGAATACTTACATGCCGAGCCCGGTCATGTCGGGATCGCTCCTAAAGCCCGAAAGCTGGAATAGGTACCTCTGCTCGCTGATTGGATCAATCTTAGCATGAGCGTGTAAATCGGAGACGCATAAGCTTACCCGTCTCCGCCTGGTCCGTGCTATCAACGGTAGCGTGCCACTAAGATAAGATTGACTACGGGGCCGCTGATACAGGCAATGGCATGTTGGTCATCACCTCAGCCTTTGCATTCTCATTCTCTCGACGATCCACGGGCCCTTCATGGCATCCTCACTCTCAGAGAACGCTCCCCCGAGTTTTCCGATAGCTTCACCCACTTCTGCAATGGCAGATCTGAGTCCTACCTTAGGCTCTCCTGTACCAACTCCATCTACTCCGTCTGATCCACTTCCTTTACGAAGCTGCACCTTTTGCCGTCACCGGAAAGTGAAATGCGATCGTCAGAAGCCCTGCGGCAACTGCATCCGCGCCAATAATGACTGTTCATATCCCGCCGGTCGTGGTAGAGCTGCTAAGAAGTCTACTCGAACGCTGGATACTCGTCTTGTTGATCGGCTCCATAAATTGGAAAACGTCATCAAGCAACTCACTAGTCAAGTCGATGCCACAGCGAATGCTCTTCCATCGGGAAGTTTTACGGATGGAGAAGAAATTAAATCATCTCCAGGCGGCAGGAGGAACAACCCGTCGGGAGTGGATAATGCTGTTCCTGATGCTTCCATTGACCAGCAACTTGGTCGCCTAATGATAGATGATAGCAAGAGCTACTACGTCAGCAACATTCTATGGGCCAACCTAGGAAACGAAGTGAGTGCTCTAACGCAATTGTTTGGCGCAGTCGCTGACTTGCTTGCTTTTTAGATAGAAGAATTACGCGATATGCTACACGACCCTCTGTCTGAAGACGAAATCGAGAATCCTATCGATGCATCTGGGCCTATACCAGAAGTGGCCTCACCTCTTGGAACAAGCGCTTCAGTCCTAGGATATCGTTCCCTCTGCAATTCTCTTCATCCATATCACCCACCTATGCACCTATCAGTCACTCTCTTGAATATCTTCACCGAGAATGTTCTTCCACTGGTGCATATCTTCCATATGCCGACTACGGAGCAGTGGTTTTGGGACTCCATCGTCTCGCTTGACACACTCGATAGAAATGCAGAAGCCTTGCTATTTGCGATATACTACTCCTCAGTAATCAGCATGGATGACGGCCAGTGCTTGGGGATCCTTGGGGAGTCACGTTCTACGTCGCTAAACAAGTTCCGCTTTGCAGTCGAGCAAGCCATGGCCCGTGCAAATTTGTTGAACACACAGAGCCTGGTTCTTCTCCAGGCCGCCGTCTTGTTCCTATCGGGTCTACGAAATGAAGACGATTCTAGAACAACATGGTCCTTGACGTCGCTTGTTTTTCACATTGCCCAAGCTATGGGTCTACATCGCGACGGAACAACCTTTGGTCTCAAACCATTCGATGTAGAACTGAGGCGACGGCTCTGGTGGCATATATGTCTGCTAGACATGCGCTCCTCTGAGTTTCACGGATACGAACCTATAGTACGAGAAGACATGTTTGACACAAAGTTTCCACTTAACATCAATGATAGAGATCTTTTCCCCCATATGACAGAAGCTCCTTTAGAGCATGAAGGATGCACTCAGATGACATTCTGTCTGATCCGTTGCGAGGTGATGAAAGCGGGCTGGAAGGTTGGGTATGCATCACCGACCCGAAACTCGACAGCCACTGTAGCACGAGGTGATGGTGAACTCATCGTTCAAGAACTCAAGAGCCGATTAGAGGAGCGTTATCTACGTTACTGTGATGAATCCGTGCCATTCATGCTGTTCACAACGAAGGTTGCTCGACTCATCGTTGCCCGTACAGGGCTCATTGTTGACTTTCCAAGGAAGCAGAAGGAGGCATACACCTCGACCATCATTCGAGACCGATTATTTTCCATCTCAATGGAAGTCCTTGACCTTTCAAGTTATATCATGATAAACAGCAGTATCTCAAAGTGGACGTGGCACTCCAAAGCGCACATCCAATGGCATGCTGTCATCTTTGTACTGTCCGAAATCTGTTGCCGTCCAGCTTCTGAGGAATGCGATAGGGCATGGGAGTTTATCAATACCGTTCATAATCGATGGAACATGAACGAGAGGGGCAAGAGAGGGAACCTCTGGAGGCCGATTCAGAGACTCATGGTGAAGGCTCGTTATGTGAGGGAGATGCAACAGTTGGATCCGGGTTTCTATCTTGCTGGAAGAATGGCTATGCCTGATGCGACACCCATGCAGGTTGGAAGTGTTGAATTGCAGCAGGAAACTCAAGGTTCAATCGGCATGCCTGACATGGCGAGTCCGAATGAGTATATGGATTGGATGCTTGGAGATCTTGGGATAGATCTGTGCGGCGGAATGGCGAACGTACCCAGCTGGGGCTAGAACAAGGATGTGTATTTAGACTCAACTCCTCACCAACTAATCTACAGACTATGTATAATGGCCAATCTCCGCTCTTTATACACCAGCACTGACATCAACCAAAATCTTAACATGATTATCTTTATCATTGATAAGCGTCTGGAACCCTTCCTCAACAACCTTATCCATCTTAATGACCTTTGTAATCATCCCTTGAGGCGTAATCTTGCCATTAGAGAGCGCCTCAATGACCTCCTCAAAGTCACCAAGCGCATACGTGGCACTGTTAAAGTTAGAATCGCTTCAATGACGGCAGAGAGAACTTGCCATCCAACGTATGATCGCTCACGGAACACGATCTGGTTCATGTTCAATTGAGCCCTCTTTTCCCAAACAGCGATGTTGACGAGTACGGCTCTGGCCTTGAGGCAATCGAATGCTGCATCAATGGCATGCTGAGATCCAGCTGCGTCAAAACCGACATCGGCGCCCAGACCGTCTGTCAATTTCTTGACTTCAGCCACGATATCGTCTTTGGTGGGGTCGAAGACATGATGAGCCCCAAATTTCTTTGCGAACTCGCGGCGTTTGGAGCTGACCTCGCTCAGGATAATGTTCTTGCACCCTCTGCCGATTAATGCCTGCACAACAGCCAGTCCAATCGGTCCGCCGCCAACAACGAACGCTGAATCACCTTCCTGGTAGGGCGATATCTTGATGGCATGCCATCCGACAGCCAGCGGCTCAACAAGGGCTCCGACCTCGAGCGAAACATTATCAGGCAACTTCTTCACAGCATCCTGCGGCACAACAGTAGTTTCACAAAGACCGCCTCCCCAACCGCTCAACCCGATAAATCCATTCTTATCACAACAATTGACAAGGCCGCGCTTGCATGAACGACACTCATTATCGTAGATAATTGGCTGAACGCAAACACGGTCTCCTTTCTGGAGGCGGGTAACTTCGCTGCCGACTTCTTCAACAAGGCCACTGAACTCATGACCAAGAGTGAGGGGCGAAGTTTCCCCAGTGATGCCGTGCGGGGCACCCGGTTTGGGAATAAGGTTATTGCCACCAAGATACTCGTGGACGTCTGTCCCGCAGATCCCGCAGAATTTAGGGGAGATGCGGACCGAGTTTGAGTCCAGAGAGGGGAGGGGCACGTCTTCTAGCCGGACATCTTGCTGTCCGTGGAAACGCACTGCTTTCATAGACATGATGGAAGTTGAAGTCGAGTACCAACAATAGTGATGGGAAGAAGAGAGGGGTTGTATTACGAAGAAACGTTGCTTTTATAACATCCTCAGCTGATGTACAACGTGACGCAAAAGACTGCCTTCCCCTCATTGAACGTGTTTCCAGAGATAGTAATGCGAAGTCACAAAGTCACTTATAAGCCTAACGTGATGGGATGATCGGATTACCTGATGGGGATTAGGTTAGTGTTAAGATTGGAGAGGGGGATGTTTCCACGAATGAAGAGTGGCGTGGGAATGCGGGGGGGACTCGCCGAGAACCGATGATTGTGGAATCGTGATCAGAGACGACGTGGAATGGTCTGTTCATTCAAGTCTGGTTATAAATCATCAGATCGATAGAAGTGGCAAGTGTAGTAAATGATTTGACTGACCGTGGTGCTGGAGACAGGTTCTATGTACTTATTTTATTAACATATGTCTTCATACTCTCCGATAGGGGTTGCATTTGACATAAAACAGCTGATATATATGCTTTCTATTAGTATTTTCTTAGAACTCTCTAACGCTTTGCAAACACATAGATATATATAGGTTGTATGCGCCGGTCATCCACAACGGGTCTATGTTGTTTGATGACCTGAGCACTGTTAATTAGTCGTGGGATGTAGGGTATTCGGCTGCTAGAGGAAAATATCAGTAAAATCTATCTATTTTCATCCTTCTTCTTCTTGGCGCCATTTTTCTTCCTCGCATCATCCTCCTCCTCCGTATCCTCGCCCTTCTTAAGCTTTAAATCCTTCTCTTTCACTTTGCTCTTGCTCTTGTCCTTCACTTTGTCCTTGCCCTTGCCCTTGCCCTTGCCCTTCACTTTGTCCTTCTGCTTCTCCTTGCGCATATCCTGTTGCTTTTCATCCTTCTTTTTATACTCTTCCCCTTCGTCTCTAAAACAATCAAGCCCGTCAACACCTCTCCCGGCAGCTCCTTTCAAACTCGGCCCAAATAACGCATCCGAGAGATGAAAACGTTCCTTTCCGAATTTGTAAGTCGACAAGTTCTGCTTGTACTCTGGGGTAGGAAAGCCATCCCAACCAACTAGGTCTGACATGACCCATTTCCCGTAGTGGTTCTCAGGCTTTCCCACATCCTCATCGTTGGCAAAGCGGAGGAAGTGAGCGCCCAAGGTTCTCTTGTGATAGACGATCAAAGGGTGGCCGTCTTGTGTAAGGGGTTTGTCTCTATGGTGGTATCTGTGGTCTGATGAGATTACGACGCGCCGGATGGTGTTGTACTTGACAAAGACCACCACGTTTTTCCAACTGTGCCTGCGGCCAGAAAACATATTGCTAGAATGATCCACTTCAAAGTAGTAGTCATACCTTGATCCGGTCAGTTTGAACTCACGGGAATTAAAGGTTGAGACTTACATGTATGCGCACCAACCGTTGTTGCAGCGCTTCCTTGTGTAGACGTTTGCATTGTCGAGCCGAGATTTAAGACGGCACTCCTTTCGAGTCATTCCAAATGTGGAGAGACCTTTGTTTACTGTCCCATTCCTATCGATAGCTGCAGTGTTATAGCAACCGTCCTTGTCAAAGTCGAGGGCTGGCTGGTATCGCAGACTGTCTTCGTCGGCATTTGCCTTTAGTTTGTTCAATATAACGCGAGGATATAGCCGCTCTGGATTTGAGATTCGGCTGGGGAATGCCGAAGCAATCGAAACTAATCCAATGGTGGAAAAGAGTAGAGATGGGATATGCATCTCGATTGCCGACGCGAGGTCTAGGTCGTTCGGAGTAGAGTCAAGGGAAGCGGCGCAGACCTACATTGGACCCGAGCCAGGCAATATATACTTACGCAATAAGTAAGCTTTTGAGGCGGCGATAAATTATTGCTTCAGCCTCTTTCAGTACTACCTACTGAGGGTCTGACCCCATAGCTGACCAAAAAGGTCAGTCGAAGCATCATCGACCAACAAGACTTGAGTGGCACCCGCCACTCCAGGAATTGAGAAAGTTGACATTCATGTGGTCGGCAAGTTCAATATTCCGCGACATAGACTCAGTCGAATAATATATTAGCCTTGTCACTCTCTTAGGCAGAATAGGCTCTGATTTTCTTTATCAACGATTTTCTGCTAAAGCTGGGAAATTGAAGCACTAATGCAGCCAATCAACTGGATGTATGCCCAGGGCCCAGCATTTGGATGCTAAATTCGTTTAGCTGAACCGTCAACTTGGGTCTGGCGTTGCGCTAAAAACATCACTATTGATCATGGCGTCTGTTAGCTCGATGATATCTCGTAGGCCCCTTTCTAATTGCCGAAGTCACGATAATAAAAGGATGTAGGAGACGCGCCGAGTTTTTCCTTCCCCATTCCATCTCTTGTACTCACTTTAGTCACTCTTTGTCTGCTACAATGCTATCTGTCGTTCATTTGCGAGTCGCTTTTGCGCTATTGGCCATTAGCTCTGCTGCTGCAAGCCCTTGCAAGCCTCGTGAGTATTTTTTTGATAGGAGTGTTTTAATTGATTGAGTACTGAAGTGAAGTTAGTCTCAGCCACAACAACTTCTGCTGCCATTTCTGCCACTATCATATCCATCACCTCAGATGCTTCTGCCGAGACTTCGTTGGTCACTTCTGTCGCATCCACCACTGAAGATGAAGACGACACTTCCTCCACGGTAGTTGAGTCCTCTACCAAGACAATTGTTTCTTCCGCTGGGACATCTGTTACCTCGGCCGAAACGTCGGATTCCTCCATCATTATTGAGACATCTGCAGCCACAACCA
Source organism: Fusarium tupiense (assembly GCA_013364945.1). Lineage (NCBI taxonomy): Eukaryota > Fungi > Ascomycota > Sordariomycetes > Hypocreales > Nectriaceae > Fusarium > Fusarium tupiense. The sequence continues at coordinate 28,926 of JABEEO010000440.1, read as the reverse complement.
CCACCGAGGCTACTGCAGAGACTACAACCGCTGAGCCAACCAACACCGATGCCACCACCACCGTCGCTGAGACCACCTCATCCGCAGCCATCCCTACCTTCACAATGTTCGCTTCCGGCCCAAATGTCGTCGCAGGCAGAAGTCTCCAAACTTACAACCGCGACGGCACCGTCGCCGTATTCGACCCCGCCACCGACGACGACAATCCATCCGTTCGACAATACTCCATCGACGCTCAAGGCAGGCTTGTGAATGATCTCGGCTGGTTTCTCTGTGGATATTATGGTGCGACAAACGATGAAGTCAACAAACCTGCGACAGTTGCGGTCTGCCATAGCGAGGCTCCCCTGCAGACGGCTTTCCTGACTTGCGAGTTGGATGGTCCCTTTGCAATTGAATGCTCAGTCCCAGCGATGTCTTGTGTGTCCAGCGGGTCTGCTAGCATGCCCCCCACGTGTATACCTACTACTGGTTATTGGAGATTGAATTCTGTCGGTGTTCGACCGTTTGGTCACACCTGGCAGATTGGAGGTAGTGATACGCCCGATAAGTATGAGCGAATGACCATGAGCATCCGGGAAGTCTGAGCATTGGAGGTGGAGTTGAACAGCCAGGTCCGTCTTACTAACCTGAGGAGATTTTAAGAAGCTGAAACATTTGGCTTTGAAAATCATAATTACAAGATCTCGATATATAAAACGCTTTAGCAGACAAAGTAGCAAAGTTAGTATTTTCTAAATTAAATTAATAAGACTTCTAAAATAAGGAAAATTACAAAACTAAAATAATATAATTATATATTACATATAGTCTATATTTACTGTATTTAAGTTTAATATATTATATAAGATAGTAATTAATTATTAGATTTTACATTTCATGACATAGAAATGTTTATAATAACTCTTTTAAAAATAAAGTCTAATACTCTAGTTAGCTATACATTAAACTGCATCCCAGGTTGTTTCCATTTTGCTCCTATCTCGTGAGTCAACTTGATCTTCTACCCTCACTACTACGTCAGTTATCACCTGGATCCCTTTGTTATCCACATGCCCAAGCTCCAGAGATTCTGTCGTCGCGCCACCACCTGTGACGATAGCTCTTGCGCTTGCGCCATCACTCCCATGGTCGGTGTCAGCTACGTGCGGCTGCCTGATATATTGACTCGCACCAGGTCGAGTTCCAGTCCGAGTCCCTCGAGCGGGCGTCTTGTCTGTACTATGCAGGTGACTTCGGAGACCGACCTGGTAGGAAACGAGGCGAATCAGAGGTTGAAGAGCAGGGAAGCTGCCACACCAGAGTCCAACGTGTAATTCAATTGACACCCAAATGCCAACTCGGCCCATTTTATAAGTCCTATGAGGAAAGTGTTAGTAACGAGAGCAAAGGAGCGAAGGCAGGTAACCAACGTGTCAACGCCAAAGTCGGTAGTCATCATGAAGCCAAGTCGAATAATGCCAACCACGATGGCAACTAAGCCAACACAGAACACGAGAATGACTTTTATAGCCTGTGAACCAAACCTCATGTTTTTGTAAATGATCCATATTGGTATTCCAAATAGTGCGGCGTCGATGAAGATCCCGATAAAACTATGCGCCCAAAGCAAGTGAGCCTCCGCTTTTTGGTTGACACAATGTCTATTGGGCTTCATGCGATCGAATAGGTCACTGAGGCAGTATTAGATTACCAAATGAACAAAATGTTAGAAATAGACACACGTACGCGATAGGTCTACACTCTAGGAGGAAGAAGAGTAATGCTGCCAGAGTGGTCAAGACGATGATAGCGCCAACGCCCCATAACCATCGCATGAATGCACCTATCAGTAGGTTGAGTGTCAGTTTGTACCGGCAGTGGAAGAGTAGTACACGTACGATCTCGGCGAAGACGGGGAATGAAAGCGAGGATTGACAGGCGAATGAAGCAGAGCGCCGGAAAAAACAGCATTTGTTCAACAGGTAGAATCTTAGGGTTTCTCTATGAGCCTGGAACCAGAAAGAAAGCGGTCATGTTTGCATGGAATTAATCGGCGCGTACCGTGAAAAAAGCTTTTAGCTGGGCGGGAGTGAGTGTACTCATTGTAGAGCCTGATCCGTTTTGTACTTGGGCAATCTCGATGGCGGAAATAGTGACGGTCAATGCCTAAAACATACACACGTCAATTCCGATGCGAAAGGGAAAGGTTCACGGGGAGTCTCACGAAGCCAAGTATTGCCAAGCAGTCATCAATCCCAAAAGCCCTGGTCATGAAGCAACGAGCGTACAGACGCGCCATCATGATAAGGGATGACAGCACGATAAGGCATACATTCAGGCGTAGGATATCAGGCCCTTGAGACCTAGCAGCATTGCCCGAGCCGCTTGCCATCTTGGGCTTTGGCGCAATACAGCAGCAGCGCAAATAGTCGGGGAGTTAGAGAGATAACTGAGTGTCCCAGCCAGGGACGACATCCCCGCTTTTATAGCAGACACGACTTTCAGAGCACGCAGGAGTCTTAAGGGGCCGGAGAGTGCCATCTCACAGCACTTTTAATCATTAATGGAATAGCCAAGTGTAAGCAGCCACAATCCAAAGAAGACAAGCTCGTCTATTTAACAGTGACAGGTACGAGAAACTGGCGCCAACATATCACGAACGCCGTCTTCCCCGTACCCACAGGGCATGGGTAATTTCGATCTAGCGGGGCAACCCAACCAATCAAGACATGTAAGGTCAATAAGCGAGTTGGATCGGAATGTGGAGAGTTCCGGGCTTACTCGGGCCCGCACTCTCCTGAAAGATTCTTGTCTCTAGCGTGAACCTCCCCTTACTGTAGACATCAGTAGCATGAGACCCCGGACGACAATGGCATTGTGATAGGATCGGAAGCGTCGTACTTCAGCTTAGCGAGCTTTTGAGTTTGGGTGGCGCTTGTCCGAGTCAGCACCTCGGTACGGTTTGTGGAGATTGGAAGCCCGTGTTTTCGTTTACCAGCCCGATTTGATGCCAAGGCCTGTGACATTGCGGGGGATCCCATCAGAACTAACGCATTCTCAGCCTTGATCCGGGGCGGCGGTGCCAAAGCCGCTAAGTACATACGAATCAGTGACTTTGCCAGATCTTGGAACGGTTGCATGCATACTATCCCGTTTCCTTACGGCGCAGAGAAAGACTCTCAGACGAAAGTTTAGATAGAATGCTTTGCTAACGTGTTAGAAAAGCTAGCATGGCTTTGTCTAGTCCTTTGGAAGGAGGTGTTTATAATCCTCGCCTGCACATGGCTTTTTCCGAACATCGCAACGAAAGAGGAAAAACGTACCAACTGTTTCGGTATGAAGTATATAGTCTAATAATTTTCAAGAAGATTACAATTATGTCCTTCAACACATCTAATCCGAACCCTAGGCGGTTCCTATCAATGCCGCTCCCGAGTCAATCCCAAACTCTCCCAACTATCAAAACAGTCGATCACGGTGAATCTCTGCCCTCACGGAATTTAAGCGGCACAAGAGTACAAGATACCGCTGTCCCATCCCTCTCGCTCAGATGAAATGACAGACTCAGAGGTAGTCATGAAACACGCACCATCCTCCCGTCTGCGGGAAAAGCCAGTGCATGTATCATCATACGCACAGAGCTGAGCACACTGCGCGATACTACCGCCCCCAGTAAGTGTCAGACCATTGAGACCAACGTCGCATTGGATTCTCGATGTCCCGATGCACATACCAGCCTCGAGAGGACAGTTGTCCACCGGTGCCGCTGCAGTTGTAGTAGTAGCCGCCTCGGCTGTAGTGCTTTCGGCAGTGGATGTGAAGGCTGTAGTTGTGAGCTCAACGTCTTGTCCACAGGTATGCTTGATACCACTGTCCCAGCCATCTCTGTCAATTGTGGTGACGTCGGCAATTGCAGCAATGGCCTTGAAGCATCCTCCGCTCGAGCGGACACGGGAGAAGCCGGCGCAATCCTCATCTGCGTCGCAGAACGAAGCGCACTCAAGGATGTCTTTGGAAAATCCTGCGAGTTGCAAATTGTCGAGCTGCACGTCACAGAAGACGGCTGAGTCACCGGCGCATTGCTTAACTGTTGAGGGACAGGTAGGATCGGCAGGTGCCACGGTTGTTGTAGTAGTTGCCGCTTCGGTAGTCGTAGTTCCGGCGGTGGATGTAAAGACGGCGCTGCTGGACTCGATATTCTCACCGCATGTCCCCTTGATGCCAGATGCCCAGCCACTAATGTCTACGGCAACAATCTCTTGGGTAGTGACAATGAAGCATTCACGCGTGTACTCATTATATGTAAAGGCTCGGCAAGAGGTGTCAGAGTTGCATTTCTGAGCACATTCGTTCATATCAGCGACAATGCTAGGGCTGTTCAATCCTCCGAGGAGCACGCCGCATTGGATTTCCATAGTGCCAAGGCATTGGTCTACGTCGGAGGGACAGGTGACGACAGGACCGGGGTCAGCTGAAGTGGTGGTTGCAGGTTCGGTAGTAGTGTCTACATTCGACGTGGTGAAAGAAGTGAGGAAAGTAGTGGGCTTCGACTCCGTAGTGCTGGCATCGGCAGAGGTGACGCTGGAAGCAGTAGACTCGGCCATGCTCGTTTCAGCAGCGGTATCGGCCACAGTGCTAGAAGATTCGATGACTGTGGCTGAGGCAGAGGCGCTTAATGAGGCCGTATCACTGGAAGCAGTCTCCGCAATAGACTTGGTAAGGCTCGTTTCTATGGTTGTATCTGATAGCGTAGTAGTAGACTCGATCATGCTGACGCTGGCGGAAACAGTGCTGCTTGCCACTGACACGATGGAGCTTGAACGGCTTTCAGGCTTGCATTTTCCAGCAGACGCAATGCCGACCGCAGTGGATAGGATGATAAAGGAGCGAATGGCGACCATGGTCACTGTCAGAAAGCAAGACGAATGGTAAAGATCGGACGTCAAAGAATTGACAATATAGGGATGAGAGAGAAAGGAATCAGGAGCAAGGAATCAATAGAGGGATTTTCTATTTATGAAATGCATGTTTTTCTGGTGGCGCTCTCTCCTGGGAGGAGTTTCATTTCTTTTTGGATCGAGAGCTGAAAATGGCTTGAGGCTATTGATGATTATAACGACATTCGGTTACAGAATTGAATAGTGTGGATTAGCGGCACAATAGCCTCCTCACTAGCGACAATTATAATATTAACCTTTTTTTACGGTTATAAAGTATTATTTTCGTATTTAATACTCAGTGCTCCTATTTCGACTTGTAAAAAGCTCGGCTGACTTGGTCATGAAGCGTGGTGATTATCCCGTAGTTATGGCGCGCACTGAGGTATTCTGATCAGCGCAATTGCAACTAGTTACTCGGGCAATCAGTCTTCAATCATCAACATATATGTGACTAAAACGCTGAGAGCGATTCAATTGCATACCGTTGGGAGCGGTGTCACCTTTTCGGGTACGTCATCTACTCGGAGCCGGTGCTTACTATGTTTCCCGATGCCCGGTCCGAGAGGCTTATAAAACTGTTCCCCGCCTGCATGAAAATACATAATTTCAAAACACTACACCAGAGCAGATTTCCTGACGACGCTATCAACCATGACGTCGGAGATATTGGAGCCGCGGGACGTCACGTTCCGAAACTACACCACCGACCAAGCTTCCGACTACGCTGCGGGGAGACTTGGATACACCGACGCCCTTATCGACTTCATCCTCAACTATCACACATCGACCAATGGCGAGACGGCGTGTGTACTGGATGTCGGTTGTGGACCAGGCACCGCGACTCAAAAGCTTGCACCGCACTTTGATCTTGCTTACGGCGTTGATCCGGGAGAGAGTATGATCGCAACAGCTACTGAACTTGGAGGAAGGACTCGCACTGGCGATCCAATCGTGTACAAATTGAGCACGGCAGAAGACATTGATAAGATCAATGACATTCCCCAGACCTCTGTCGATATGATAACAGCTGCTACTGCGGTATGTATATCTTTCTGAACCTAATTGTATTACTAACAGTCTTCAGGCCCACTGGTTCGATATGCCGAGATTCTGGGCAGCAGCAGCCAAGGCGTTGAAGCCAGGAGGGACTGTCGCGATATGGACAGTCTTCAGACAACGGGGTATGCCAAAATACTTCTCTCACGGTTACTACATATTAATCGAGACGGCTTAGGTTCATTTGACAGTAACACCGAACTTCAATCCATCTTCAATGACTTCCTGAATACTCTTGCCCCTTACTCAGCTGCAGGTACTCACCTCACTCAAAGCGGTTATGTCGATCTGCCTATGCCCTGGGATAATCCCGACACCCTCGAGCTTTACGATCAGCAAGCATCTGCCCGCCATGTTCTTACGGCTGAAGACGGCTTCATCCCCAATTCAGTCAACATGGAAAGCGGCAAGGGCAATAGCAATGAGTCCGTGGACAAGCAAGTCCAAAGGATAGAGAGATTGGTAGGAACATTCGGTTCATTGAGTCGCTGGCAGAAAGGGAATTCAGAGCTCGTGGGGACAGACGAGGATCCCGCTCGGATCCTAATTAGTAGAGTTCGCAAGGTGTTGGAAGAGAGTGGAAAGCCAATTGAGTTGACAGCATTAGCGGCCAAGATGGCTGTTGCACTAATTCTGGTAAAGAAGAAGTGAACGGCGGATGACTCACAGACAGGTCAAGGGAGTGAGAATTCTCATACAATTGTTAATAGTGTTTAGGCAAGGTCTATACTCTCAACAACCACTTTGTCTTACTAGCTTCGGTATCAATGTCATGGCGCTCCAAGATTAGTTATTGATCTCCCTCAGACTCCCTGATAGGTCCTGTATACCCATGTCTCCCTTTCCACAGCCAGTAGATACCCAGCAGCAAGGTCGAGCCACCCCAAACCAGACATGCATAGTTCATGTTCTGAGCAGTGACAGGTAAGGAAAAGGGCAAGCAGTAAATAACAAAAGCTATCACCATATATGCGCTGGCAATCGCGTTGACCACGAGGCCCAGCTTTCTACCCATTCGTATCGGTCCATAAACGACATTTCTTCGCCCTGTGAGAAGGTGAGGCAGGACAGCTGCGGTGTACGCTGACGACGACATAAGTACGAAGGAACCAATAATAGCGTTGAACGCTGTCCTGCTTGCCACATAAATGCACCCCATCAAGGTGACGAGCACAGCAGAAGCCATGGTTGCATTGATGGGTGCATCGAACTTGAGGTTGAATTTGGAAAAAACTGATGGCCATGGCGTTGCCCCATCGCGGCTCAATGTCCACAAGGTTCGTCCACACGTGATGTAAAGACCGATGATGGTTAGTCCGATGCATATCTGCATGAGGACCAGGAGGCAGATCGTTCCATCAGCGGATCCAGTAGCTTGCAGATAGATCTCGGCAAGCGGGAACTGGCTCGCAAAGATCCTGTCGTAGCTATGGATGGAATACATGAGAGCAATCAGATACGAGAAGCCGGTGATAAAGCCCGTAATAACCTGAAGGCCCATTGCGAGAGGCACGTTTCTCTGCGGACGGGGTATCTCTTCGGCTAGATGACTTACAGCTGCAGGACAACCGACGCTGTAAGCGCCGTTCAACATGCCGCAAAGGAACACTATAACGTTAGGGTATCCGAGATCAGTTTGCCACTCAAGCCATACAAAAGATGAAGTTGCATGGCCGCTTCCTCCACTTCGAAGAGGTACAGCTGCGAGAACCACGATGGTTATGAGCAGGCCGATGAGAAGCCAGTAGATGCCGAATTGGTTAAGAAGAGGCATTGCCCGACCAGCAAAACACACAGAGAAGCATGCGAGCCATGTGGAGATGACAAAGACCACAAAGACATGAACTTCTTTCACGATGTAATCGGGATGTTTCAGTGCATAGATCTGGATGATGCTATTGCTCCATATCGCAGCCATACTTGCACCAGCACAAATCCAGCCCAGGTAATTCCACCAGCCGGCGAAGAAGCCAACGATACGGCCATATCGTTTGCCTGGGGTGACAGAGGCCCAGTAGTATACGCCTGCGCTGGAGGGCATGGCACTGGCAAGCTCGGCTAGGGATGCGGCGACGAAGAAGTAGAAGAAGGATACAACGATAAACTCGTATAGTACGCCTGTAGCTGAATCAGTAGCTGTGAGTCTCTAACTTGGGTAACATGTAACATACCTGGAGATCCGCCATTGAAGATAGCGACTTGGATTGAACCGCCAGAAGCAGGCCAGACAACTCCAATGATGATGCCTAGGCCTGTGAGAGAGAGCAGGCCGAAGCTCACTGGTACCTCTCTGGTATGCTCTGCGACGATAGAACAGCCATCGTGGTTATCTGAGGTAGCCGTGCTGTCTGCATGTTTCTCTCCGGGAGATTTGTTCTCCTCCATTGTAATCGATGTTTTTTGAGAAGATAGACTTGATTGAGGGTGATGAGTTAGAACTTGAAGCGACAATGAGAGTCCTCTCAAGGCGTCTTATGAACAGCTTTACAGCCATTTCAAGCTTGGCCTTATCTATAGCGTTATTACGACGCCTATCCACGAATCGGGCAGGGGAATAACAACAGCGATAAAGGACTCTAAGGATTACGGGCACGTATCACGGTCTAGATCTCAGATGTCTAAGTTACCATAAAATTGAAGCTAGGTCTAGCCAGGAATTACTAGTATAGGATTGGCCTTATCTATTACCGACAGATCGAACCATGCTCTCCTGGTGAAAGCAGCCCCGGTACCAGGCCAGCGCGGGGAAGTTCACTGATGGTCGGTGGTTGATACAACGACCCCGAGTGTAGATCTTAGCCGCCCCGTCTTTCCCCATTAGGCTACCATCGTCGAAGCTTGACCAGGTTCTAGTGATAAAGGGTAGTGGATATAGAGAACATCTGACGTAACCTAGCAGGTATAATCATTTCTCTCCTCCCCGGCATTTCTAGAGCTTGAGCACTCTCTTGGAAGCCAGTAAACGAAACACGAAATTGACTGCTCGCTGGTCAGTAATACTTCGTCCTCAAAATGTCTGCCCAGGTCTCATCGTCAACGTTTCTTGGCCTCGAGAGCTGCCATGTGTTTGTCACGGGAGCGGCAGGAGGGGTCGGCGGAGCTGTCGTCAAGGAGTTTCTTGGTGAGCTGCCAGTCAGCACGCCCAAAGTTTGTTCACTCTTGCTAATATTTGCGACTAGCCAACGGATGCCGGGTCACTTCTTTCGATAGAAACCCGCTAAACATCGAGGCCCTATCTATTTCAGAGGAGCAGAAGACGAGACTGCACCATATTTCGGGCGACTTGAGAACCGAATCATCCATTGTCAAGGCATTTGAAGAAGCCACCAATAACTTTGGCCCAGTCCAAATCCTGATTGCCAACGCTGGCATCACAGACGAAAGCAGTCATCCATCTATCTGGGATATCGACACAGAGAGATGGGATGCAGTCTACTCCGTCAATGTCCGCGGAACCTTTCTGACCATCAAGCACTTCCTTCGCTCTGTAAAGAAAGCGCAAGAAGAATCTAGCAAGGAGCTGGACAACGTCGCTATTGTAGTCACCGGCTCTGAAACAGGTGTCTTTGGCCAGGCTGGTCACGCTGGATATGCGTCGGGCAAAGCAGGTCTTCAGTACGGCCTCGTCAAAACTGTCAAGAACGAGATCGTCAAGCTCAATTCTAGAGGCCGTATCAACGCTGTTGCGCCTGGGTGGATCAACACTCCATTGATTGGAGACCGTCTAGATGACCCGAAGGAGAGATGGGCTGAGGCAGAAGCTACTGTCGCGCTCCGCAAGATTGCTGAGCCCAGTGATGCAGCTCGTTGCATGGCGTTTTTGGCATCCCATAGAGCTGCGGGCCATATCACGGGCCAGTGTATATCTGTTGATGGAGGCCAGGAAGGTCGCTTACTATGGAGAGAGGCACACGATGAGCTTCAAGCCAAGGCCACCAGCGATTCTTTGACGCATAGAGTGTTTGTACCAACTGCTTTCAATCCTCCTGAGAGGCGCCGAAGATTGAGAATCTGCCTCTCTGTTGACTTTGACGCGGTCTCCGGGCTGATCGGAACAGGTCATGTCCCAGAGAACAAACTCGCTGACTACTCAGCCGCTCACTTTGGTGGCAACGTCGGTGTCGACAGACTATTGAAAGTGTTTAGCAAGCACGGCATTTCCCAGCATGTCTCTTGGTTCATTCCAGGCCATTCTATGGAGAGCTATCCCCGACAGACCCAGGCCATTGTTGCGAGCGGCGCTGAGATTGGCCTCCATGGCTATAGTCATGAGGGCGCGTACTCCTTAAATGAGCAACAGGAGAGAGACATACTGGTAAAGTGCATCGACCTAGCCACTTCTGTCTGCCAGGGCAAGAAACCTGTAGGCTATAGAGCTCCTCTTTACGATATCAGGGAGTCAACAGTCCGGTTATTGAAAGAACACGGATTTCTGTACGACGCCAGTCTGAATTCCCACGACAGTCTGCCTTATTTTCTCCCCAAGACATTTGCTGAGAGCAATCCGGCAATTCCGAATTACAATGAACCTGCTAGCACATGGATGAAACCAATAGCATTCACTGAGCAACCCGAGCCCGGGTCCCAGGAGGCTGAATCGTCCTTGGTAGAGATTCCAGGTAGTTGGTACACCGAGGACGCTACGCCTCTATGCTTCTACCCGCACTCGGCAACAACCCAAGGCTACGTGAGTACAGATGTCATAGAGAAGATGTGGATGGATCGCTTTGAATGGCTGTGGGAGAATGAGAGTTCTGTAGATGAAGGTCCTGGCGCTGGATATGGATCTATCTTCCCTCTCATCCTGCATCCGGAGTGTGCTGGGAGGTCGCATGTCATTGGCATGATTGACAAATTTGTCGCCAAGCTCAAGGCAAAGGCTGGTAGCGCTGCTGAAGGGGGAATTACTTTTGAGTGCATGACAGATGTGGCGAAGGCTTGGAAGGCAAGGACGCCTGGCTCATAGATCCAGTAACGTAGTCTTTGAAATGAACATTCAATGTTGGGTTCTATATCAACATGCGCAACTCTCTTGTCAACCTGTGAATCCAGCTTGTACGCGATGGCACGCTTGGCAAGCCCTTTAAAATCATAGGTCAAGTCTAAAGGTTTGACTACAATTGTATCTCGTTCTTTCAGTTGTCTCTAATTGTGTCCCGGAAAATTGCTCACCATGAATACGTATCCGACTATCCATTATCACCACAAAGCATGGCCATTCTGGTTCCAGAAAAGCTTCCCACTCTTTCCGCCATTCAGCCTTACATTTTGGCCAGTAACTGAAGGAGACCACTTCTCACTCGCCAGAACCAGACACATCTTGGCGATTCCCTCAACATCCACCGCCTTCTTCTGAGGAACCGTCGCTTCGGACTCGATCCACCTGAGCGCACCGGAGCTGTCCTCTGCGCACTCTGCACTGAATCTTTTGGTGTCGACAGCTCCAGGTGAGATGGAGTTGACCCTCGCTGATGAGTGAACGCGAGCAGCATCTGGCGCTAAAGATAGGACGAGACCGAATTGAACTGCAGCTTTACTTGCTGCGTAGTCTGGGTTGCCGACGACCCCGAAATCGCCAGCCTCTGAACCGATAATTATCAATGAGATGTTATTTGTTTTGTTGTCAGATAATGTTGATGTTGTTGCACGCGAGCCATTTACGCCGTTTGGTTTCGCATCACTTTTCTTGACCATCATCTCAACATGTTGGAGCCATGTTTTTGCGGTTATAAAAGTTCCTGTTGTATTCTAGACAAAGATTAGAGCCCTCTTCGCAACCAAAAGGTCATCCGAACGTACGATATCGAGAGTTCTGCGAAATTGGCTGGTCGACATCTTGGTAATAGATGAATGATGCTCGATAAAGCTGAGGTCAACTGCAGCTGCGCAAACACACAGTGTAGGGGTCGCATGAAACCGCTCCTCGACGCTTTTCCATGCGACAATCATGGCCCCCTCGTCAGTGGTGTCGACCGCAACCCAGAAGAGATTATGATGCTCCTTGACAAACTTGGACTTGTCGATGTCAAAGCCGCCAACGAAACAGCCAGCGCTCAGAAATGCTTCGGCAATGACCTGGCCTATCTGTCCACCTGCACCCGTCACCACCACCACATCGCCTTGGAGGCCTAGTCCAAGATCCATCATTGAGATTCTGTGTTGTGTTCTAACCAGGGAGATGAAGGGGACGTGTGAGGTGGGCTAATGTGATAAGCGTTCGTTTGGCTGATGTGACGTCTTTGCCACTGACACGTTCGTTTGCTGCTGGTCCAAGATATGTGTCACGCCAGGTCGGAAGGGTGCTTGGCTAGTCGGTCATGGACATCGTCTCGCTCGTACCTGCTATCTTTTCAGCTCATCCAGATCGATTGGTTTGGCTTTCCATCATCTCACTTGGACGTTGAGCCCGCAGACTAGCTTCGTTTTGCCAAATGGAGCAAGACTTGTAACAGGCTTTAAACGGGTCGTGAAGAAGCGGGGCTTGGACCGCTTACGCTTCTGGAAATGCGGGACCGCCTAGAATGGCTTAAAAGGGTAATTCTTGTGTCGATCGTATCCTACGAATTCGTTGGCTTGCCAGTGCAACGTTCTAGGCTAGAGGCGCCGTCTCACGGCACTGAGTGTGTTTGAAGGTTAGTCTGGCTGTATTGATCATGATAAGCTACTGTGAGTTTGGACTAATGCTGTTATCGCTCAAGGAAGCAGTTTGCTGAAGCCTTGAAGATAATGCCTACCCTACAGCATCCCTTCTAAGAGACTTTTCTTCGTGATTTCCATTACCTCTAGAGTGTAAAATACAATCAAATACAAAGCAATCAGGGTTAAACAGGTCGTAAAACTCTTCTTAACGACTAAGGTATGCTCAATCATCTTATACTAAATACGGGGTAAGCCAATCTCCATTCTTGGACAAAATTCCAGGTCTTGTCTCAGCAAACTGGGTTCCTAATTACGCTTCTTCTATGCAGTAACAATCTCTCACGGAGACATAGCTATAGCTCGTCTTTACTGGCCTTGTCTGATCTTCCTATATCCTGCAATCCTCTCTTGACCATAGACGTCAAAATCTCATATACGACTTGCGCAGCTGCGAAAGTCGTCTCTTCACCTGCCCCTTGATAAATAGGCGAAACCTCCACGACATCAGCGCCAACCAAGTTCAAACCCTCGATGCCTCTAAGGATGCTTATAAACTCTCTGGTTGACCAACCGCCAGGCTCGGGCGTGCCTGTTCCGGGTGCAAAAGCTGGGTCGAGAACGTCAATATCCACTGAGAGATACACCAGGTTCTCGGTGCCTAGAATCTTCATTATGCCATCAATTATACCTTGAGTGCCAATCTTGTCGATGTCATCAGCTGAGAATCGGATCCAGTTCTGCGCAGTGTCGTCTTCATTGTCTTCTATACCAGTGAGTCGTGTTCGCAAGCCTGCGTGTACGGAAGGATGGGATGATGAGTTGGAGAGTAGGCCTTCTTGGTTGGCTAGCCAGAACATGGATCCGTGGTTGAAAGGCGTAGTTCCCCAGTAAGAGGGATATGCGTGAGGGTTCCAGGTGTCAAGATGGGCTACAGGTATCCGTTAGCAAGGAATATGCGTATCTAGACGGGTTTCCCTACCATCGAAATGAAGCACTTGGATCTCGCGATCCCCATACACCTTCTTCAATGCGCGAAGAGCAGGCAAGGTCAAGCTATGATCGCCACCAAGCGTGAACAGCTTTGGCTTCGAGGATATAGACGATACAGTTCTGCGCATTCCCAATTGCTCCAGCGCCTGTGTCATTTGCTTCTGGGCGATCTCATTATCGATAGGTGTTATAGGAATATCTCCGCAATCCACGATCTTGGCCCAGTTTTGATATGGGTTGATGTCTGCGCGAGGGTTGTAGCCGCGGAGCGAGTGCTGACGGCCTGAGGCGTGACGGATGCTTCTTGGACCGAATCGTGCACCAGGTCGATATGTCACCGCGGTGTCGAATGGGGCTCCAATAATGGCGATGTCATATGGTTCGGTTGGTTCCGTTAGGCATTTGACGTGATTAAGATGCGCGAATGTTCCAATGCCACCGAATGCCCACTGTCTAATTGTAAGTCACCATATTTAAGGAAATATGAGAAGTTAGACCTTACGTCGAAACCCCATTTTGCCTCGAGCTCGGCTAACTCTTCAGTAGTCCATTTTTTATCGTCGTGCTGATGATTGCAGCCAACTGTCAACCCAGCGAGGGAAAGGATTGGTAGCACTTGGTTGATTCTCATTATCGTTGACTAATTTCGTTTAATTAGGCCTCTGCTCTTTTCCTTATATCAACAAGAGCCTTATTTATGGTCCTGGTCGAGCCTTTACTCTACCCGACATCGAAATAACCGCCCAGCTCGATAAGCATGTGAGTTGTGACTGGGCGGCTCGTATAGCGGAGCACAATCGTAACGACCTACTCAAACAGGACATTCCAGGCTAGTCACCCTCTGTCCTGGCTCGGTACATCCACTGGAGAAACGACGGGATCTTTGGCATGTCAATTCACATTGCCTCCTTGTGTCACATTCTGTGCCGATTACAGTTAGATTGAGCGGTCGAGACATTTCTGAATTGAGGCATTTCGCCTCCCCATCGCGAAAATAATGGCTGATAATTACTGTTCATCTTTCGCATCAGACTCAATGCCGGTCATGCCATAAAAGTCTCCCAATTGTTCTGCATCATCACATCCATCCAGTACGCAGGTCGTCCTGAACTCCCAGAACGATTATCTGTCTCCGCCCAAGTAGCTTCAACAATGTCAATACAGCGCTGGATTGGGTTCCTGGGAAGAGAATGCAAAAGCAGCTGCAGTCGGCCCCTCAAAAACCCCCGCGCCCGATGAACATCAGCCGCCACTAGAGCCAACGAGTTCCCCAAACCCGACACGCTCTGGGGAGAAGCCGACATTTCGACTACAGGAATTGTAAGTGCACTGCAGACTGCGACAATTAAGAAAGGATGGAAATCCTTGGTCCCGGACTCAGCAGGTATTGAGCGAAGAATCTCGACGGCCTTGAGCGTGAACTGTCTCAACCTCTCCTCCGCTTCATGTGCAGATACAGGAACGGTTTCACCCCCAGCATGTGAGTTCTGCAGGTTCATCCTCGATATAAGAGTATCAGGAAAGACATGATACAGCTGAATAAGCCCAACGAATCGATATACTTCTGCCAGGGCTGTGAGATGCCAGGTCGGTGTTTGCGAGTCACCCGTCTGCACTATAGCGGACTCTAAGGGAACTTGCAGGTTGGTGAGAAACATCTCTAATTCCGCTGCTTCATCAACCTCGCGATGCGCTTCCAGGATACTCTCTCGTGTGAGGAATTGTTTGGGCATGGCACGACGACGATTTCTTCTGACCAGACGACCGACTCGTGCAAGAGTTGTATGGATCTCGTGAGCGACTCCTGTTACAGGATGGGGTATCTGGACCACAGGGAATATCGATCCAGGTTCTGGTTCCGGATCTGCCGGTCTGGTCAAGTTAGAAACCAATCAGTCGTGGCTCCCCAGTGAACTTACAATAGCGGCAGATGCGGCGAGTCGAAACCTTCGTTCTCATCTTCATCGACCACAAAGGCTAGGAACATTTCCCAGCACGCCAAAGTATTCTCAAAAAAGGCTTGGCTATGCCCTGTAGGTGACATGCGCCCGGAAACCTTGAGACTCTGTACATGTTTCTTAAGCTGGGGAAAATACTCGGAACCAGTGTCGTTGACATCAAACCAACTAGCTGTTCCACCGATCATGAACAATGCGATAAGCGCCTGTTCATGGATTGCAGCATCATCAAGGTCATTGAGAAGTCGAATGGCCTTTTGGCGGAAGTACAGTCCGGTGTTTAGCAGCTGAGGATAGACATTGGAGAGAAACGAGGCGGCCATACTCTGCAGTGTGCAGTATATAAGCTCGGAGGATGCCCATGCGCGAGACACGGTTCAACGGAATGGGTTCATCTCGCTGTCGTATAGGGCGAGTATAGCGGCTGTGTCTTGAAAGTAGTACTCGACGAGAATCGTACTGTAATCGTTGAAAGGTCGATCGACAACTGTTGAAGTGTAAGGTTGAGGCGTCTCCACCACCTGCACCGATTGAGATGAGACGGTTTGTGGTCGATTCGTATCATCTGGTAAAGATACCATGGGTGATGCTAAGATCTCGTCCTGTTGTTGCAGCGATCCCTTTGGGCTGCATTCGTCTGCCATCTGCAGAAGTTCGGGCGTTTGGATTGATGTCGTGGTAGGGTTCTGTATGAGACCAAATGACATTAGTTCCGGCATCATGCCTCCAAACGCTTCGTCGATCCAGCCATCATCGCCATAGCTAGGCGAAAAGGCAAAGTTTCCATCGACTTCCGAAGTGTTAAACACTGACGGCAGCGAAAAGTCCTGGGGAGCAGCTTCCGACTGATCTGGAATGGCAGAGTGTCTGGTCGTCGATGGCTGTAGACTTTGCTTTGTTCTCTTTTGGACTCTGTTATCAGGACGTGCTTGGTGTTTTTGTGACCATCTGAGACGGATAATGGGCCCAGAGCAGTTCATGTCGAGGCGGGTACATCTCCCGCAAGACGGCCATGTTTCATCACACTTTAACTGTCATGAATCTGTCAGCTGTTTGTGCATGGCCGTCAATGGTTTCGCGACTGTATTTACCCGCTGGGACTTGCATGCGGCGCATCCGCTACGTGATCGAGCCCCGCTGGACATTTTGAGCTTCCTAGAGACGCAACTGGAAATGGCTCTTAATATCTCACAATTTGGTGGAAGCGGCTGGATTATCGCGAAACGATCGTCATGAGAAGTGTATGCAAGAGCATGGTCAGAGCTGGCTTGTGGGGAAGCAAGAGCTAAATACGTCCGGATTCGGGGTGACATTGGTCCCTGACTCAGGCCATTTAGCGTGCTCAGACTTACGCTCCAGTCTGCCAGTCGCCCTGGTCCGCGCTGTATTATAGCGGAGCCCGTCAGTGGCCTGAAGCTTATCTTGCTATCAACACAAGATAGCGAGGAGCGGATCTGATCCTATCCAACAAGTCCACTACTAAAATAGACACTATCAAATTGATGGATGAAAGTTAGTAAGTGACGTACTTGGGTGCCGCGTTGATTGAGACACGCATATAATCAAGTTATCTTTTTACCTGAGAACCGCGGCAACAGCTAATCCGCATCAGTGCTACCAGCTCACAGCTAAGACACTAGAATTAACGGCGATTAACTTATTCCTAGATTTCACAACAACAGAATAGGCAGTAGTTGAAAGAAGCCTAAGAAAGGCGTTGTGATGACTTGGCACCGGAAGGTAAGAAGACTTCTGATATTAAATCGAGACATTAAAAATATTCAGTCTAAGATCCTCTAAATCTATACCGAATTTCCTTAAGGCTTTTTGTCACCTAAAATGGAGTTCCTAAGTTTTATGACATCGCATTGCTTGGATATCAATAGCGCCAGCCTTATTTTTGAGACAGGGATACCTGCGCGGGCCTATCAGCTACACCATTCTCTTGCACATTCTTGGGGGCCTCAAAAATCAGGTGGTGGCTGTGTTTTTGAGACATGCAGATTTTCAGAACCCGTCTTCCCCGCCTTTCCGTCTGACATCTCTTGCTTCGTTCCGATTATCTTGCTCTCATTTCTACAACTCCACAACGCCATCATCTTCTAGCAACGTGTACAAAGGATCTCTGTCTACTCACACCATAGAGATCGCTCCGGCAAAATTCGCCTACACGTTCTCACTTCTCAGTGCTCAGCCCACTTCGTCATCATGGCTCATCAGCCTCAAAAACGTCGCTTAACCCTGAGGAGTGATCTAGACCATAGAGAGCACAAATCGAAGAAAGTATCTCTGGCTTCCTATGAACGATATACAATCGCTTGGATATGTGCACTGCCAAAAGAAACGGCCGCAGCTGAAGCTGTGTTGGACGATGTCCATGAACGCTTGTGCAGGCCTAAAAACGATACCAATTCGTACATCCTTGGAAGCATAGGGTGCCACAACATCGTTATTGCGTGTTTGCCAATTGACGGATATGGAACGAACAACGCGGTTAACGTGTTGACTCATCTTACCCGCACCTTTACATCGATTTATCTTAGCCTCATGGTTGGAATCGGCGGCGGGGTTCCGCGCGAAAACTATGACATTCGGTTAGGCGACATAGTTGTTGGTACGCAAGTGGTGCAGCACGACCTCATGAAGATTGGCACAGATGGTCAAATTCAACATACTGCAGTCCCAAGGACTTTATCACACCTGGTTGGTAAAGCTTTATCAGTCCTAAGATCGGCACATCAGCCTCACAGCAGTCGAATTCCCCTCATATTACAGGATAAGTTCTGTGAGCTTCCGAACTACGCCCGTCCAACTACAGCAGATCGTCTCTTCTGTGCAACATATCAACACAGCTCTCAAGCGTCAAGCTGCGATGAATGCAGCCCTTTAGAACTGGTACAGAGATGCGAGCGGAGTTCAAATGATCCATACATCCATTATGGTACTATCGCCTCAGGCAATCAAGTTATCAAAGACTCAGCAATTCGCGATAAGATCGCCCAGGAACTGAATGCTCTCTGTTTTGAAATGGAGGCGGCTGGCCTCCCTGATCTTGGTCCCTGCCTGTCAGTACGGGGCATCTGTGATTATTCCGACTCTCACAAGAGCAAGGAATGGCAGGAATATGCTGCTGCCACCGCGGCCGCATTTGCAAGAGAATTCCTCGAAAAGCTTCCTCCTGCAGAAGGAATCCCTCCAACCACACCAGAGAGTGTTCGGAGGCAGGAATACTGGCCTCAGAAGGAAAAGTACGACAAATGTCTGCGCGATCTACGCGAAACCGACCCTCGTGATGACAAGAGCCGTATCGAAGAAACCAAGGGCGGTCTGTTCAAAGATGCATACCGCTGGATTCTCAAAAACGACAAATTTCAAGAATGGTATAACGCTTCACAGAGTCAGCTCCTCTGGATCAAAGGCGACCCTGGCAAGGGTAAAACAATGTTATTATGTGGACTTATCGATGAGCTTGAGAAAGAACACCGCAGCCTTTTGTCCTACTTCTTTTGCCAAGCTACTGAAGCACGATTAAGCAACGCGACAGCCGTGCTACGCGGCCTGATCTACCTTCTTCTTGTTCAATGTCCTCCGCTTTTCTCTTACATCGAAGAGAAGTATGACCATACCGGCAAGCAGCTCTTTGAGGATGGGAATGCATGGCAAGCTCTGTCCAAGATCTTCATGGCAATGCTCGTGGACCCATTACTGGATCGCGTACTCTTGATTGTTGACGCTCTTGATGAGTGTATTACAGACCAAGAAAACCTTCTTGACTTGATCATCAGGTCTAGCAATGTCAAGTGGATCGTGACTAGCCGCAACTGGCCGGACATCGAACAGGTCCTAGAGCGTTCCACGCAGAAAGTCAGGCTACATCTTGAGTTGAATCAAGACTCAGTTTCCAAGGCCGTTGAGGCTTTCATCGACTGGAAGGTAGAGGAGTTGGCCGCGAAAAAGGGATATAACACAGAATTCAAAAGCGAGGTCAAGAGCTATTTAGCTGAGAATGCTCATGGCACGTTTCTATGGGTCGCTTTGGTTTGTCAGGGGCTCTCGGATATCAAGGTTCTCCGCAAACGTCATACCCGCGACACATTGGAGGAATTCCCAAAGGGACTTGACCCACTGTACGGAAGAATGATGGGACATATCAATCAATCACGAGATGCAGAGATATGCAAAGAGATACTGGCTCTTGCTTCTGTCGTGTATAGACCAATTACCTTGACAGAGTTGAAAACTCTTCTGGGGTCACAGTACGAGGATGAGGATGGTGACCTGAAAGAAGTTGTCGGTTGTTGTGGTTCCTTCCTGACACTTCGGGGGGTTGCTATCTATTTTCTGCATCAGTCGGCCAAAGACTTCTTGGTGAAAAAGGCGTTAGAACAAGTTTCACCCTCAGGTCTTCCATATCAACATGAATTGATCTTCAAAAGGTCATTACAGACACTATCGAAGACTCTGAGACGTGATATCTGCCAACTGGGCCATCCAGGGTTTAGTATCAATGATGTCTCAGCAGATGTTCTCAAGCCACTGGATCCCATCGGATACTCTTGCGTTTATTGGGTAGATCATCTCAAAGACTCTGACTCCACCAAGCTCAACGATAGTTTGGTAAGCGGTGGTGATATTCACGTATTCATCCAGAATAAGTATCTGTATTGGCTAGAAGCTCTCAGTCTGCTGGGTACTACAGTAGAGGGGGTGAAGGCCATATATGAGCTCGAGGATCTGGCTACTGTGAGTTGTCCGGAGCACATCTTGGAAATAATCTAACAATCATACCCAGACATTCAAGGCGCCTGACCCAGTGAGAAGACTTCTCGAAGATGCGCGCCGTTTCATTCTCACCCATAAGCGAGCTATCGAGATTGCTCCATTGCAAGCATATGACTCAGCACTAATCTTTAGTCCAGAATCTAGCCTCATTCGAGAGGTATTCAAACATGAAGAGCCGGACTGGATAACTCTAAAGCCAAAGATGGATAAGAAATGGAATAATTGCCTACAAACCCTTGAGGGCCATGGCCGTGGACATTTATTAGTGGCCGTCTCACCAGACAACCATCTTATTGCATCCAGCAGTCGCGACGAGACAGTCAAAATATGGGATATCGCAACAGGTGTGTGTCGACATACTCTTGAGGATCATGATGAGGAGCATGGTGATGATATCTACTCTATCACGTTTCTTCCAGATGGACAAATTCTCGCGTCGGCTTCAAAGACTATCAAAGTATGGGACACGAAAACAGGATTATGTCGGCAGACGCTAGGGGGTCACGATGAACATGTGAGCTCAGTGGCTTCCTCTCCAGACGGTCAGTATCTGGCATCGGGATGTCATGATGGGAAAATCAAGATCTGGAGTACAAAAACGGGAAACTGTACGAAGACTCTTGAGGGCCACTCTGGCAGCGTTCTTTCAGTGGCTTTCTCACCAAATAACCAGCGTCTTGTGTCAGGATCGGCTGATAGTACGGTTAAGATCTGGGATGCGAAATTTTTCTCATGTTTACAGACGCTAGAGGCTCACAATGACGCAGTGCTATCAGTAGCCTTCTCGCCAGATGCTAAGCGTCTTGCATCAGTCTCGAGGGATGAAACGATCAAAGTCTGGGATATGGCCACAGGTTCCAGTTCGCTAATACTGGGAATCTCCTCGTATGCCGGGGATATAATAGCCTTTACAGCGGATGGTAAATGCCTTGCTTTAGGAACGACCGAGGACGGGATAAAACTCTTCGATGCAGCAAACGGTACAATCCTACAGACCTTGAAGGACTTTAATGGTGTAGTAACGTCTATGGCCTTCACGGCTGATGGGCGTCGTCTTATATCAGGCTCAGAGGATGGCTTAGTCAGGATCTGGGCTACATCGATCGACGCACGCCAGCTATCAGTTGAATATCATGACGAGTCTGTGAGCTCTATCGCCATTTCCGCACATGGTTTGCGAGTCGCATCAGGATCATCCGATACTACTGTCAAGATCTGGGATACGGAAACAGGAAAGTGCCTACAGACGCTTAAAGGCCATTGCAGCATAATAAGCTGTTTGGCTTTTTCTGCGGATAGCACTCGCTTAGCCTCATGCTCAAATGACTGGACAATCACGGTCTGGGATATTATAACTGGTACATGCCTGTATACATTTGAGGAGGATGGGGTCATCCGTTCAGTGGCCTTCTCGGCAGATGATCAATATCTCGTATCAGGTGGAACCGGCGCCAAGATATGGAATGCAGCAACTGGGGAATGCTTATATACATTTGGGCATAATGATGAAGTAAACGCAGTGGCTCTCTCAGCCGACAGCCGACGTCTCGCAGCCGGCCTAGACGACAGGACGATCAGAATTTGGAATGTTGGAGAGCATAGCCTCGAAGTGTTCCAGGGACATACTGAGCGTATAACATCAGTGGCCTTGTCGGTGGACGCCCTGTATCTCGCATCAAGCTCGTTAGATGGTGAAGTGAGGATCTGGGATTCGGAACGGTGCTCGTGTCTGCACTCAATCAAGGTCGGGGCAATCCTCTATCACCTATCTTTTAGTTCATGGACGAACTCTCAACTCCACACCGACATCGGTATCTTGGACTTAGAAGTACCATTTCCAATGCCTAATATTAACGCCGAGCAAATTGGCGTAACTGTCTTACCAGCTTCTGATCGGTCCAGTCACTGTATCAAGATCAATGGGCAATGGATTGTGAAACATGACGAGAACGTTCTTTGGCTGCCTTTCAATTATCACCCCAAGTTATCAGCTGTCTTTAAGTCAACTCTGGCTGCCGGGTATGATTCGGGTCGCGTACTGATAATGAGATTCTCTTAAGATAGAGATAGTACGTAGTGCAAATAGCCCAACTGAGCTTAGATAATCCTCAACTACTTCTAGATTGAGCTTCCCGACTTGTTTGCGACACCGAAAAACAGCGTGGCAGACTTACTACAGTCCATAAGAGGTTAGATGTCCTAGGTACAGTCTATAATGCATGATGTCTAAGCTGGGAGATAGATGTGTTATTCGCAGTTGACAGTTGTGGCCGAGAGCTTAGACCAGCGTGGTCAAGATGCGAGGGAGGCTAGGATCCCTGATTGGCGCACGTAGCTAAAAACAACCCTATTCACAAGAGAACTCGCAGTTCTCTTAAGTGGCCGGTAGGGCAAATGCAAATAGAAATCTGACATTTTGCAGTTAGTTAAATGAATGCACCAGCTCGATAGGCGCTACTCAACTTTATGTCATTGTGTTGTATAACTATAGGATAAGACGAAGATGACGATAGAACAAAAGATCGCCATGAAATGGAATAAGCTCTAGATCGAACTTCACTCGACCTCTTTCATCTACCTGTGCTCCATCGTGTGATATTGACAGAGGTTCTTCAATATCTGAAGCTGTTAGGCAACTGTTAAGAGCACCACCTTCAGGAAGCCAGAGTTTTGGTTTCGGAAACCATGTCTCTGGCGGCTGATAACAACTTGGCCCGTACAAGGCCATGAACTCATCCTCGGAATGGTCTGGGGAAACATCCTGCTCAAAGTCCTCAAAAGCCGGTGTGCGGAACCAGCTTCCACACAGACGATTTTGACTTTTTTTTGAGTGTTCCAAAAGCCCTTATGGAAGTTTGATGGCGTGGGATCCCTTAGGCTCTCTATTGAGGTCGCAATGTTTGACGATGATCCGTATTGATCGATACCTCTAGCCGCGGTATCTCCGCCTGGCTGTCGTTTCTCAGATACGATGTCATAATCGAGCGTGCTGAAGTTATCAATGCGAGCATTCATAGCTTTTCGTAGGGACCGGTGTGTGAAAATAGTAAAAGCCGCCAGCGACACGAGAAGGGAAAACTGACCCCATGCGTGATATCTGAATGACGACAGAACGAGATAAGCTTGCGCTAAATAAAGCCCCAGTAGTATATGCATTATTGCTCGAGGGTAAAATCGTCCAGTCGTACCCAGAGTTTCGGTATCATATATATGAACCAAGGTATACTTATAAACAAAGTATACAAGTCCAATGCCCGTTAGTGCGAAGACAAGGACGAGTGGTGCAATGCAAGCATAGCTAATGGCTACAGAAGGTTAGTGATGTCTGATATCTTTGTTGTTTGAGATACTTGCCGATAACCCCAACAGTTGTCATGACGGGATAAAGACTGCCCCAATGAACTACATCGAGTTCATAAAACCTCTTGTAGGTCGTCCGAGGTGTTCCAGGGCGTTTCCTTCGAACCATGTTGAGGAACACCTGCCATAGCTGAATGAGCTCAGTGGCACCAGCCGAGAGGCAACGAACCAAGATATATGATATGTACAGGATAGAAGCCTCGGGCACCTGTTGATGCAAGTAAGAGATGTCGCTGAAAAAAACAGAAGGCATAGGTCGGATCATTGGACCCAGAAAGATTTGTAGTGTTTGGAAGATGAAGTATCTTTTGTGAACGAAGTGTTCGATGCCGGTCAGAGTAGGAACTCCCGCGAACTTGGCACATACTCGCATGAGAAATGGGACAAATTCAAGTAAAATCCACATGAGAAGAGCTCGTCCCAAGCCAGATATAGCATTGACCAATAGTTGAAGAAGCTTTGAAACACCAGGCACTCTACCTACCATTGCTGTAGATGTTACTCCCTCTGCAATAGCAAGTGGCATGATCCAGACGACAACACATCCCCCTATCAAAATCGCTAGCACGAATTCTCGTACAAGATTCTCCCACCATTTTATCCTTAGGCAGCTCCAGACAATCTCCCCAGGTTTGACACCTATGACTTGTCGGCACATTTGAAGTGGCTGATGCTGGGGAATCAATTGAAATGCGGCTTGAGCATTAACAAACGAGTCGAATTCGATGAACGCTGCATTCATGTGCTTTCCTTGGCCCGCTTGGTATTCCTGGCGTAATTTGTCGATTTTTTGGTTGAGGAGATGCAGATCCGATCGAGTTGACTTAATTTTTCCGAGTGCATGGCTGGGCGGCTCAAAATTAAAGCTGGAACGTTCATTACTCGGGATTTGCATTACCCCACACTGAATATTGACATCATTTGTTGTTGGAGATGTTCTTTGGGGAAGTTTAGCCTTCTCCACATCAGGCTCGCTAGGTCGTGTTCTTCTCATCCAGTTGAAATTAGGGAGACAGGAACGTAGTCGAGATGGTCTTCCACGGTGGCCTTCATTGATTAGGGCAACTTCTTCGTCTTGTAATTGCTGTGCTCTTTTCTCTCTCTTGACTAATCTCCTCAATCGCCGTGAGGCTCTTGGTATCCAACATCGAACTAATGAATGACCAAAGAGCTTTTGGAACACTTTTTCACTCAGAAAGTGTTCAGGAATTGAGGTTATAAGGATGGTTCTTGATGTCCTTCGTTCGTAGTAGCCTGATTGTGAGAGGTAGAATTGTCGTAAGTGGATATAATAAAGGTTTTCCCGCCACAAGATGTATAAGACAAAGGCTGGCATCCAGTCAGTTCTGTCAGATTCGATATGAAAAGGAACTTGCCAGTAAATACCCAGGATATAACGACATGAGCATAGAGGTGATTCGGGTTCCCTAGATTCATTATGGTAAGGGAATTGAGAAGTGGCCTGTCTGAATCCGTCGCATGTATTGGGAGTATGACTGGCCAAGTGAGGACAATACCAACAAAGCAGATAAGACTTAAAACTTTTAGATAGCGCAGAAAAAGGAACCCATCCCACGAGCATTGAGCAATAATGTAGGAATCTGGGGCACGAAAAGAAGAGATCAAGCCACTTGGTAGTCCAAATCTTGATGACCTATTATAGTAAGCATAACTATCTCGGGGCGGCTTTTACGAGGTTGTTCCTCACCTATATAATGGGTTGATGCTCTTGGGGGAGTATATTCTCGGTATGCGTTGACGAAGAATAGAAAAGAGAAGTAAACACAATATCGTGTAGATAATTGTAGGACCAGCAGCTATGAGGAGAGGGCCAACAGGGCCCCTGAGCAACGCGGGTAGGTCAGCGCTTAATGTGCCTCCTGAAGCCTCGCCACTCGATCCCTCTCTGCTTTCTCCTACTCGAGTATCGTTGCCCTCGACGCTATCCTATAATATTATCAGTATTGAATTTGAAGATCTTACCCTTTGAGTTAACATACCTCCTCACGCATTCTGTTAGCTGTGCCGGAAGTGCTATCTTGAACAACTAAGATAGTTTCATAGGCAGTATTGCGAAAAGAAGTATGATATAAAGAGAAAAACTTCCTGTCATTTTTCCTCTCAATATTTTCAGCCGTGGTTGTAACTGCTAAGCAAGTGTAACCTTGATCCTGGTGTTCCTGGGTGGTCAGATCACTGCAAGGAGACTTGATCCCCGCATAGCTGAAAGCTGCATCGGGTGTCAGCACAGCCGCAGATCGGCGAGCCAGTAAAAGCTTGAAAGTGCCCCAATGATGCAATCGAAGCAGGAATGTTGTATATTCTTAGATAAGACATCAGGTACAATGAAACAGTGTCGTAGATGCCTGGGCAATCTCTTTGGAAGCCGTTAGGCAGATGAAGCGTATTAAAGTGGAATCTGCTCCAGTATTGATTGGCTGCTGATCAATTTGCCTGAAGGACTTGTGGCAAGGAGGGAATCTGGTGGAGATATAGGTACCGATCTGCAACCTGCAGTATTAGAAGTACCCTTTCTTACACTAAACCTAGCCCTTATAAAAGGTATCTTTGATACTGCAGATTTAATTTGCTGACTTCCCTGCTGGTACGCTTCATCTGTTTAACGGATTCTAAAGGGATTGTAATACGGTGTTCGCCCCCCAGAAGGCAAGTTTACGAGATGGAATATTATCGCCGTAAGTGTTTGCCAATCGGGTGAAAGATAGTGGGTAACTCTCCATTCTAAGGCGTCATTTTGCAAATTCTGGACAAGGGAGCGATCGAAGTAAAGGTGGCTGTAATGTTCCACAAGGCTATGTCTGTACGAGTTATGATAGGCGACAACGTGGAGACCGCCCGAGCAGTTGCTAAGGAGAATGGTAGCTTTAGAGTAATGGCATTGTAATTGAGGGTCCAGGCTTCCGGTTTGTGGATATACGTTCGCAAAAAGCCATACTACCTCGTCTTATGGTGTCGGCACCAGCCTCTGCGGAAGACAAGAGAGTTTTTGTCAAGCTCCTCAAGCTCCAGGGTGAAACCGTCGCGGTGGCTAGTGGCAATGCACATGATGGACCTGCACTGAAGATTTCCGACGTAGGTTTCGCGAAAGGGAGTCAACGAGAGCGATCTTGCAGTCGAGGCCTCAGATGTTATTTTCACTAATGACAACTTTGCATCTATTGTACTTTATATCTTCTGAAACCGTGCTGCCAAGGACAGCATCGCATGGCTCGTGCAGTTCAAACTAACCTCTATTTATTCTGCTGATCGTCGGAGAGATATAGGACTTTCTAGTTGTTGCCAGAAAGAAAGTCTATTGTTGCTACTTCAACAATGGCTTTGGACTGTATATCATGAACCATATCGATATATCTACTAGAGAATGGCATCAACATCCTGTTACCCCCCAGGTACCCTTCGTCATATAGTTCCCATATGTCCTCCATGACTGTTGAACTAGACGAAAAGCCAATTCCCGAATCCGTTGGAGACGAACCTTTTCGACACGGACGAACAATCCATGACGACCTAATTATGTTGCCATTTACGGTTAACACACGCAGACGAACTCCATCAGGTATAGACTTGTAAACAACAGGCCACTGCATCCGCGCCGTAAGCCCGGGGATCAGCGCATACACCTCATCGACATAGTATGTCCGGACCGTCTCGTCATAAGGTCCAATGAACGGATCGTCAGCGATTGATGCGGGTAGAGTAGAGATTTCTGCAAAGGTAACTACTGAAAAGTTGTGTTTGAGGGTTGTCGTATATCTCTGAAACCAGCCAATGAGGAATTGAGGCGGCAGGCTGGGAGGAAGTGGAATTGTGACTGAGAAATGGTGTTGCACCCGCATTTGTGGATCTGGCTCCTTGATTCAATTTGATCGGCAATTGGTGGGCGGTTATAAAATGTTGGCCGTTCCGCTGCAGGTTCAAAACACAGTAGGTTAGAGTTAGATCTTGTTGATGCTTCTGTCTGGGCACCCATATGTTTTGTAAACCTCGATCGAGGGACGTGACACGTATAATAAATAAGTAATGGGCCTGTGGATGCGAGTCGTGCAAGCCCTTTTAGCTATCAAGATAAGATAAGGTCTATTCTAGTGCCTTCACTAACACCATCTCGGTCCCTAGTTACCAACTTAGTCCGGGCCGGTGATCTCCGATTGCTTCGGCGACGTTGGGGTGAACCCGGCCCTTTTGCTCAGCTAGTCCCTGATTCAGACCACTCCCTGAATCCTTAACCCTCTATCAGCAGTAGTTTAGCTTAAAGTAGCAAGAACTCAGCTCTGAGGATAAGAAGAGATTTGAGTGTGCTTGGGTTTTGCAAAGAGTCATAAACTCCATTGTAGATAAGAACAGAGTCTATTCCAAGACTAAATAATTTAATACTTGGCATTCCTGTTTGTCCTATTTATTTAGCCAATGCTATTCTCTCAATTCTTCTGCGGCTTCTTATCAAAGAAGAACTCATTGAAAAGATCATTCGAGAATCTCTCTTGCAAATCCTGCAACGACCAACCATCTTTCGTCCCAATTTCAGCAAGCGTCTGAAGAAACTCTTGCCTCTCGTCCTTATAATCCACTGCCTTGAGCCTCTCAATCCACGGCTTGTCATCGACCTTATACCAATGCCACTCCTTAGCCCAATGAGGGTGAGTCTTCAATCTTTCACCTGTCGAAGGATCTTTAAGTGCTATCAGTGAAGAAGGTCTCAACATTCTGCTCTGGGAGCGCTTTCATGGCAGCCATTAAGATGAGGGCAACGTAGGATTCCGACATGTCAGTAACACTGATAGAATCTTGTAGTAAACCTGCATTCTGTAAGATGTTCATCGTAACTGTTTCCACGAATGAAAGCCAGATACGAGCGTCATCCAAGCATGAAACTGTCCCAGGACATTAGCGAGGTTGAGGGGAAGTCCGTTAATATACTGCCGTTGGAATTCGTTTGGATATGCCGTACAGATGAGCTTTTGTTTGAGCTTCTGTTCAAGCTCTCGTTTAAGCTTTCATTTAAGCCTTTGTTTGAGTAAGTGTGTTGCCATCTTGCTTATTATCTTGCATTTAATCGTCCTGGGAGACGGATTAGAGGCACCTTCTTATAACCCGTAATGGCAGGTAAATAAGTTATCTTTTAGGTTTTTATGATATTAGCCTTTAGCTATAGCAATTGGTTAGTTATTATAGTATAATGTCTAAGTTGTTAGCTAGAT
>JABEEO010000439.1:0-73957 GCA_013364945.1 Fusarium tupiense | reverse complement strand
GACCTTACCTCCCCCTCCTCCCTCCCCCCTCTGCCACGCGGTAGCATGAATCACCTTCCTTCTCTGGCCTCTACATCTCCCTGAGCCTGTAGCGATAAAAAAAGCCTCTCGAATGCTGGACTCAAGTAGCCAATCCCGACATGTCAAAGTCTTGGCCCGGAGGCACGCCACTCGACGCTGTCGACTCTGAAAGCAGATTAGTTAGTTGAAAGCGCCCCGTCAGGTCAGGGGCTGGCCACCACAGTTTCATCGGGCCAGTGCCCAGAAAGAGGATCCCGTCTCCTCATTGCACCCGAAGTGGCCGAAGTTCCCCTTTCGCCTCCCGTGTCTTGCTTGCGCTTTTCATTCCTTCGCCCGTGCTTTTTTTTCTCTTGTGCATTGCATCTGCATCTTGTTTTTATCTAGTGGCCTTCCCCGTCAAATCGTGTCGATCACTTGCTTTTTTCTTCCCTCTTTTTTGTCTCTCTTGACCGCACGTACAGTACTTTTGCGATGACATGCGGCTCACGGACCAGACCATAATTCCCACGTTGTTTGTCTTTTTTACATAATTACCTGCATCTGATCTGATCTGACTCCACCACATCAATTAAGGCTTGGCGCCTTTTTTGTGTTTTTTCACCCACGATCCTCTCGTTTTCATAACATAATAACCTACTACCCTCAAAATGTCACATGATCAACCCAAGACCACCGACATCAAAGTCGAAGTGGCACTCACTCGCGATGTCGAGATTATTGAGATGAGAAACATGAGCAATGCCTCGCATAAAGATGAAAGCACAACAACGTGGGCCATCTCAGCGCCGAAGCTGGAAGACGACAAGGAGCAGAATGACTGGCTCGATGGATTCAGAAGAGCGGATAGGCGAAAGTTGAAGAAGGGCTGGGATAAGGGCGGGTATCACTCTGAGCCGAAGCCTCGTGTTCCAGGGGATCGATATTTCGATATTCGTGCGGCCAATGCGAAGACTGCCACGTCGGCGCTGGCGAGGGAATTGAAGGGCAGACATTTGCAGATGATTGCATTCGGTGGTGCTATCGGTACGTCAACGTCAGTCGTGATCGTGAGAGGCGTGCTAACATGTGATAGGTACCGGTTTGTTCATCACTTCTGGCAGTGCTCTTCACCAAGGTGGTCCAGGAAGTGTTCTCCTCTCATACATCGTCATTGGCGCACTTCAATACTGCACCATGCAATCGCTCGCCGAGCTCTGTGTCATCTTCCCCATCGCCGGTTCATTCTCTGCCTTCTCGACTCGCTTTCTAGATCCTTCCTGGGGTTTTTCTATGGGATGGAAGTAAGTCTCACTCACTCAATCATGAGATGAGAACATGGCTAACGTGTGTAGCTACTGTCTTCAATGGCTCTTCACTCTTCCTCTTGAGATCATCGCTGGCGCATTCACAATCACTTACTGGAACGAGGACATCTCCAAATCCGTTTTCGTTGCCATTTTCTTAGCTGCCATTTTCATCATCAACTTGTTTGGTGTGAAGGCGTATGGTGAAGCTGAATTCGTCTTCTCCATCATCAAGGTCACTGCGATCATAGCCTTCATGTAAGCATTCTCCCACGACTCACTCAGAGCCTAAGAAGTCCAGCGACTAACAAACATAGCCTCCTTGGAATTGTCATCAACATAGGAGGTGAACCTACCTCAGGCTACATCGGAGGCCGCTATTGGATCGACCCCGGCTTATTCAACAACGGCTTCAAAGGCTTCTGTTCCGTCCTCGTGACATCATGCTTCTCCTTCACCGGCACCGAACTCATCGGCCTCGCAGCAGCAGAAACAGCCAACCCTCGCAAATCCCTCCCCAGCGCCATCAAGCAGGTCTTCTGGCGCATCACCCTCTTTTACATCGTAGCCCTGATGCTCGTCAGCCTTCTTGTTCCTCACGACGACCCGAGAATCTTGGACGCCAGCTCCTCCAACTCTGCGGCCTCACCTTTCGTCGTCGCTATCGAAACTGCTGGAACCACTGTGCTGCCTAGCGTTATGAACGCTGTTATTCTCATTGCTGTTATCAGTGTTGGCAACTCGTCCGTCTTTGGTTCGTCGCGAACACTCGCTGCTCTTGCTGATCAGTCTATGGCACCGGCTATCTTCTCCTATGTTGATAAGCAGGGTCGACCTTTGGCTGCTATCATCTTTTCTTGCTGTATTGGACTTTTGGCTTTCATCGCTGATCTGAAGGCTCACGATGTAGTCTTCAACTGGTTGCTATCCATCAGTTCTCTTGCAACACTCTTCACCTGGGGCAGCATCTGTCTTACTCACATCCGCTTCCGCAACGCATGGGCACACGCGGCACACACCCTTGAGCAGCTACCATTCCGCTCACGGCCCGGCACATACGGCTCCTGGTTCGCTCTGGCTGGCTACGTTCTTGTCTTGTTGAGTCAAGTCTGGGTAGCCGTCGATCCTGTTGATCACAAGGAGAACGAGAGCACAAACGACATTGTGCAGAATATCTTCCTGAACCTCATGGCTGTTCCCATTGTCTTGATCATGTACCTTGGACACAAGCTTTGGTACAGGACAAACTTTGTGGCTTTGGATGATATTGACATCCAGACTGGACGACGTTATTATCGTGTTCACTTGATGAGTGATCAGGAAAGGGAGGCGCGTGTCACCTGGCCTTTGTGGAAGAGGGCTTACCGGTATTTCTGTTAATGAAGCGTTGTCTTTTTGTTCTCTTCTAGTTTAGATTTGAGTTACCAGATCAGCTTTTCTGAAAAGGCATAAATAAGGAATTTCACGACATTGATCAGCTTGATTCTGTCCAACTACTCGCCTTGTGTCTTTGATGTTGTAGTTGTAGTCATTGAAGTCCACTGCCTAATGAATAAGGATCTTTTGAAGCAAGTTGATTTCCGATGTGGCCCATACTCACGAGACATCGACTAGATATATAAATCGCCACTGCGGCTCAAATAACCTTACCAACCGGCCAAGCCCGTCAATCCACGATGTCAACTGCCGAATATGAACTTAATCTCGGTCCGATCTAAAGTTTATTACTTTGGTTGCAGTGGACGAAAGCTAATGTTTGCAAACCTGCGGCGTTTACAGGAATGAAACAGTTCTGTTTCATTCAATGATACCTGCTTGAAGTAGGGATAGCACCGAGATGCACGGGGGTGTTACAGTGGTTACTCAACGACATTTGAGCTTATAGGGCTTTTGTTGTATTTATCAGATTATGGGAATAGACTTGACTGGCGTTCATGCAACGCAGTTTCATTACGGAGCCGAGATGTCAAAACCGTTGGAGTGTAAGCGAGTCGCCTGAACTTGTAATGGCGAAGGATGCATGGGCACTCAAAAACTCCATAGCGACCTAGACAACCCTCGAGCAAATCCTCATCATAACCGCATCCTCTGCGCCATTTCTGAAGCCCCTCGTTCAAAGTGCTTTACACAGAATAGGCTGGACGCTATCAGGGAACATCAGCCGGTCGCTCCAGCTACGGAAACCGGTATCACGACGTTGGACAGAGCGCAAGACTGTCACGCACGGTGTACAAGTCAGCGGTAAACTCAAGAAGAAATATCTATGGTGGAGATGAGGATCCATTTGCTTCGGGGGACAGTAACAATGCCATTCCTTTGGAGGGAAAGGTGCATGAAGTGTGTAAGCCAAGAGACGAACGAGATATCACGACGATGCGCACGACGTAGGGATCTTTGACGACGGGACCGTGGGCGGAGAGGGGAAGTGAAGACAGGGAGCTTACGCCAAGCCATGCAGTGTAATTTGACTAATAATAACCCTTTCAACTTACCCAGAACCAACAGGCATATGTACCTCCAAGCATTTGTGACCTGTAGATGATCATTGACCGCTACAGTGTAGTGGAGCTAGCAAAAGAAGAATCGGATCATCAGGGAATCACTCAAGCGAAGCTAGCCTGCAGATTGTGTAGATTCTGCGGCGCGGGTCGTGGAAATCCGGGGGCCTTGGGACTAAGTTTATCTCGTGGGTAAGGGGGATCCCCGATGTTCCGAGGCCCCGGATCCATTGCTTAACAGGGAATCTCACAGGGTCTTTTGCCAGGCGTTCAACCAACGGGCATGTAGCAGCATCTGCAATGTCACACTGCAGGCACTCTTCGGTAACGAGATCCAGTTTCGTATACCCTTGAGATTGAGGCAAAGAAAGTCGTAACATACAAAGGAGCGTTCCTGTTCCTTTCTCTTGTAGATCACTCGTCTCGAACTTTCTGAATGACTAGTTGCATCTGATACTCTCCCTGCATTTTGCTGCGCGGTTATCTTGAGGTTTACACCGTGGTTAATATCACGTCTTTTTGGACTCCTTCTCACTCTCATCATCTGCCATGCTTGATGTCCTGACTCTGATAGCCGCTGATCCTTTATTCTGGGTCCATCATGCCAACGTTGATCGCTTCTGGTGGTCATGGTAGGTTCGCGATCTCAAGAGGCGCAAGAAAGACATCTCCGGGCCCCTCGTCAACTTTGACTACAACAATGAGGCTGCTGGCAACGTTACTCTCAACCATGGCATCGTTCTCGGTGAGACCATCAAGCTCAAGGCCAAGGTCAAAGATTTCATGCATATCAAGAAGGGTCTCCTTTGTTACGAGTATGAGGACACTTATTAGACGATTGCACGAGGTATGAGACCTGTGATGACTTAAACATTCTTGACACTAGCTGTCCGGCAATTTAATATCCATTGGCACTAGTTACCTGTTCAATTGGCGGCAACCCTCTTCGTGCTCTCGTAGTCAGGACACATCTCCGAATCATTTCGGAGCTTACAACGACATGTCCTGATCAGCGTCATGCAATCCCCTCTTTTGGCAAACCCTTTCGGACACCTTAGTCTAGCCCGCTGACATGCTTGATGCACAGTTTGGAATCACCAGTAAGATGCGCCTCATTGATCACGTAATTGGTTGATTCCAAAACGCTGACTGCAGCCGAGATTCTGCCGACAGAAGGGCGCTGTGATCCATGATGCAGTACAAAAAGGGTTTGGAGTCGTCGTGTCACTATTTGCTTTATCACCAACAATAATAGAGCAGCAATCGATTGAATTACCAAATTACCCCGTTGTCCTTGATATTCCCAGCCGCAATGTCTTCAGACTCCGTCGTTTACCACTACCTCGCCATTGGCAAGCTTGGCCGCGGAGAAGTGGTCAAGTGAGTATTATGTCGCACATGCCAGCGCGCATTGGATTAACCAGGTGCTCTTGGACTAACCAATTGATAGGCTGTTCTTGAAGGATGCTGGCATTGACTTTGAGGAGAAGCGTTATAAATACCCTGATACCTGGCCAGAGACCAGCCAGAAGCTGAAAGAACAAGGCATTACCCGCACTGGAAGCCTTCCTTCGCTTGAGTATAAGGGCCTCATTCTCACTCAGGTTTATAAACTCCTTCTTCAACTCTAAGCAGCATGCTAATATCTTTAATAGCATATCCCGACTCTTCGCTTCCTCTCTCGCGATCTCGGCAAGTATGACGGTCAGACGAATGAGGACAAGTACTTGGTAGATGCCGTCTCCGACATCTACGTCGATTGGAGAGTATGAGCACCAATTCCACCATTCATCGTGCAAGCTCTAACTAAAATACAGTCCCAATGGGTTGCCAATCTCAAAGGCGCAACCGACGAGTACAAGAACGAATTCCTCCCCAAGTACTACGATCTCATTGCTAAGTACTACTCTGACCGCGAGGGCCCTTACCTTCTCGGTGATGAAGTCAGCTACACCGACTTTGCGATCTACCAGTCCATTGACAACGACACACGAACCAAGACTATCCCTGTGAGTTACCTCTCCTTAGACAAATTAGTAATAGCTGACTAAGACTAACCGCCTGCCAGTCTAAAATTCCTGATGTCCTTCTCAAGTTCAAGGAGGTTTTCGAGGCTAGACCTAACATTGCTGAGTACATCAAGTCGGAGTAACACGAGCCATGGTGTCTGTGAGTGAAGGCATCTTCTGGGGTACTCGGACCAAGTTTACGGATGAAATACAACTCAATTCTTATCTATGTTCTCGTTCATCACTTGTGACAGCGATAGTAATATGGCCCCAGCCAGTCTCAGCCTTGAAGTCAGCCCTTTGGAGCTACCGCCTTATCTGCTACACTAACGCCAGCTGCGCCACTCAACAACCCCATCTCATCTGCCTGCTGACATTCAGCCCTACAGTATTTCATGCAATAAATCCCCGCATTGTAAAACAGCCAAAATTAAACGGGCTCTTCTCTTGCATTGATCAACCAGTACAAGACGAGATGAGTGATAAATCCCCCAGGCTTTGCTCGGCCTGCGCCGCCATCAATTTCGATAAGCTCTTCTTTCCAGACCCTGCTCCATTCAATCCCAGCCTCAGACCGCCTCCCGACCCTTGCCTGGGGACACTACAGGACATCCTGGATCGCTCGGTAGAATGCGATGTCTGCAATCTCATCATCGAAGCACATCGCCAACGATACATACGTGCGCCCTACGGCTGCTCGACAAAACATCCTGACTTCAGAAGTGAAGTCCCCGGCGAGGAGCCTGAAATCCACGAGGAAGTCAAGATACATGGGCTGCGACTTACAGTCAACGATGAGCGGATCAAATGTTATCTTGAATCGCGAAATTTCTCCTCGGACAGAATTATGCCGAATTCAGAGGATCGCCTTGATCCAGAGACTGGGGGCGTGAACCGTGTTCTGCTCAGGCTTGAACCATGTCCCTGGCTGGCTATTCTCGCCAGCTCGATTACCTTGCAAGCTGTTTGGCTGTCAAAAGAGAGCCAAACTTCAAGCATTGACATTAGACTTGACGGTACAGGCCGAATGATTGGGTCTCTGCTAGATCTCGCAATCCCTCAGCGCTGGATCAAGCAATGCGAAGACCAGCACAGAGAAGACTGTCACAAGCCGAGGTGGCTAAGCGATAGCGACACAGAATGGCCTGACAGATGCCGAGTGATCGATGTCAAGGAGCATAGAATCGTTGACCTTCTCCCAACCATGCGCTACGTTGCTCTCAGCTATGTCTGGGGATCTAGCGAAAAGGCGAGACAATCGCGATTTGAGAGACGTTTGACTCGGGAGAACCTGTTGCGGCTTCAGCAGCCGAATAGTCTTGGAGAAATCTACTTACCTCAGACCATCAACGATGCAATGTGCGTTACGGAACAGGTCGGCGAGAGGTTCCTCTGGGTTGATGCCCTGTGTATTGTGCAAGATGACCCTGCAGACCTTGGTCATCAGACCGCACGGATGGATCTGATCTACTCCAAGGCACGCTTCACGATATTGGCTGCCTGTGGTGAAGATTCAACTTCTGGACTTGCAGGACTCCCTAGCAATCCACGGGATGTGTTTCAGCAGCAAGTCAAAGTCTCATCAAGTGGGCTGCACATCACGCCGCTCGTCACTCTATCCGAAGAAGATACCCTTCAATTCTCGACATGGAACACCAGAGGCTGGACATTTCAAGAGCGACTTCTGTCTAGGCGCTCACTGATCTTCACCAACAAGCAGGTTTACTGGTGCTGCGATGGTACGACATGGGAGGAAGAATCACTTCTCGACATCCCCGGATCAACAGCCTTTGCAAGATCCTATTCATTTGGGTGTTACGATGAATGGGACGACAACGAAGCTAAATTCTCTTTGGAGAGCTTCGATACGTACATCACACAATTCTCTGAGCGAAAGTTCACTTACCCTTCTGATGTCCTACCCGCCTTTCTTGGAATCATTCGTCGGTTTGAGCATTTGAACAATGAGAAGATTCACTGGGGTCTGAACGCTAGCACGTTTGATCAAGCACTTACATGGAAATATGGACAGGATAGACGAGAAGAGACTTATACTTATGTTTCTGGCGGACTGACGCGCAGCGTGCCGTATCCTAGCTGGTCCTGGCTCGGTTGGACAGGGTTCATCGGAGGTAGTTCGAGTCTTTGTATCGGTGAGGATTACAGTAAGAGAGGGGTCGGAGGGATGAAGTCACTCCTGGCTTTCTACTCACTAATGAGTGATGGGCGCGTTTCATTGACCAAGGGCACTTCGCTGAGGAGAGTGAATGATTACGGAAAGGAAGACGAAGTCGAGTCTACGTCTCCTCAGAAGTCCAACCACGATTGGATCGGCGATACTAAAGTATCTGGCCCGATAAAGACGGATCATATCTCTCTGGCTTCGGAATTGGAATCACTAACAGTCGATAAATCTCACGAACCCGAGCCTCATGACACAGGAAGGATAGTGTTCTGGACAAGCCACGCCAACATTTCCATCCAAATCACCAACCGAGACGGCATACATATGGAGACATCCGACGGTCTGATCAAACTTGAGTTGAAACTTTCATCGCCATTTATGAAGAAATCTTACTATCGTTTTGAAGAAGCCTTGAAGGAAGATAGCGACCCAGCTGAGAGCAAGGTAATGAAGTTCTTGAGACGAAAGCCTGTTTCCACAAGTCATACGATTAGCCTCATTGTCTTATCGAGGTACTATGGGTTTTATGAAGGTGATGATGAGGTGGTCAAGCTGAACGTAATGGCTGTTGAGGAAAAGGTACCTGGGTCGGGAGTTTGGAGTCGAATTGGTCTTGGTGTAATGAAGGAGGAGGACTGGGTGAAGTTGGATATTGATTGGAGAATGGTGATTCTTGAGTAGGTAGTTCTTCAATAATACCAGATGTAGTTTTGCATCGTTATGTCTGACCGGACTCACGGAGGCCCGGGTCCGCAAGCCCGGTGAGCATCGCCACAAATGACCGAAACGGGCATCGTCAGTTCGACTCATCACGCCAACACCCTACGTAGGACCTAATATATAAACTCACTAACCGCTTAAAACATGTTGTTATTTAGTCTATCCTTTATATCAAGCATCTCGAACCCGGCCGAACTAATAGTCCATCCCAAGCACAACTCGCAAGACCAGATAATTGACTATGGCAGGCACAAGTGTAGTTGACAGCGATCAGCAGCAGACACTTGGAGTCGCACAGACTCCTTCAGTTTGTAGACTATGCAGCATCGAGCTGCGAGGACTAGATACATGGAAAGCCTATGTCAAAAGCGACGCGCAGTGAGTATCTCTCCCTCTACCACAGCACATGCGAAAGCTGACCGTCGCTTGAAGTGTTCAAAAGCTACAAGAGAAAGTCCATGGCACTACAGTGTCGTTAACACCAACTTCTGCTTCAAAATTGTCTCCGTCTCGAAGACAAACAAGGCGTGAGTTTGAAGACGATGACCTGGAGTCCGAAAGTGACGTCGAAGAGGATGATTTTGAAGAAGACCTGGAGCTCATGGCGACGGAGTTCGTGCCTGGTCGCTGCCTCTTCTGCATCAAGGACTCCTCAACTTTAGACGAGAGCATGAAACATATGTCCATAGCGCATGGCTTCAATATTCCCTTCCAAGAATTCTTAGCAGTCGACCTCAAAACGCTAGTATCCTATCTTCACTTCGTCATCACCACATACAGGGAATGCATCTGCTGCGGTACCCGTCGGAGTACAGTCGAGGGCCTACAGCATCACATGCTAGCCAAGGGCCACGGCCGCTTCGATATTTCACCAGAGACAGAAGAATTCTTCGAGATACCGCAATACGAAGATGCTTTGGGGGGTAGAAAGCAGGATACAAGTGATCCAGTGAGACTACCTTCTGGGAGAATCATCTCCCATCGCAAGCATGAAGAACCTCGTGCTCCTCGTCGGGAGGCAGCAGATCAGAAACGTTTAGACCCTTCAGCGCCTGTAGAACCGGGTATGGAAATTGCGCATCGACGAGCGGTCAATGGAAGTCGAGAAGTTGTGCAAGCTAATGAGGCTATTCTCGCTGCGCAGCTCTCGAGGCTCAAGGTCACCAGTGACAGAGCAGTGCAAAGGGAGGAGAAGCGATGGAGAGGGCGACTTGAGCGAGCGAATAATTTCTTTGCGCTGAGAGATTTAGGTTGGATGCTGCGGATAGTCGAATGGGCCGCCAATTCTGATGCCAGTATCATCAATTGACTGTATTGGATAATGAAATGTTCGCCACACTACTTCGCCCTCTGCATTGCCGCGGGGTAGACATGCAGGTGTCTTTGCTTATCATAAGCCCATAATCTCGACTGATAACGTGGTGCTTGAGCGACTCAGCCTCAGCCTACTTCCCTCTGCGTCATCTTACGGCGTTCGGTGGTAAGGCATTTTGTGAGGCCGGTTTACCCCGAATGTGAGCGAAGGTAAGACTGCACATCTAAATACTCTCAAACCCCTTCATCTTCTTCAACTGTCAATAAATAAAATACCTTTTTTCAGTGCCATTTTGATCGTTGGAACTGTGAACATTAGCACCATGTCGCGATCTCAGGTATCGAATCCAGCTGCTGGTCCTAGCAAAGACCTCAGCAGGAAACCCAGACCGACTGCCTTCGCACCCGACATGGACAAACCTAGAGTATACAACCTTGCGAGGATGCGAGAAATTGACGATTGGAAGAATGAACTATTTTTCACGTATCGGAGCTTTTCCTACAATGGAGTTGGTATGCTCAACTTTATGATGGCACCACGCACGCTTGCTTTCGGGATCGTTTGCTGACTGCAGCAGAAGTTGAGATGAAAACTTTCTTCGTGAAGGAATATGACGAGATGGAAACTTTTCTTACCGCCATTGATGATGGGAACATCCATATTCTGTTCGCGCTTATCCCTGATCAATCGTTGGGCCTTTCTTCTAACCGTCTCGCAGCAAAGCAACCGCGCATACTGTCCATACCAGCGACTTTCGTGAGATATGTCATAGTCTTGGTTTCGCTCCTTGGATCTCGACAGAGTCAGACTACAACGTCCTCAGAGGACTAGGACGGCGGGTCTATGATTCGCATTACGGTATAACACCATACACTCTAATGGACGTACCATGAGAGAGGGAGGCTGACTTGATGAGATAGATATCTGGTTCAATCTCCCCATAGTAAATCTACGCATGGACGATGACTATGACCCCGTTATCGAGTACAACCAAGAGCTCCCTACGCTCAGATTTGAGACAGAGCTGGGGTCTAGCCATATGTTTGCAGACTCAGCCTTTTTCTACCTCAGTCTCAACACCGAGAGTAAACAGGCGCGTATTGTATACTCAAGCACCATACCAGCTGACGAGAGAATGATTGCGATATCAGAGAGTTCAAGGAATTTGGGCCTTCGAGATGATCCCTTCTCTTTTCTCACCTGTGCGCTGAGTTCTATCCTGCAGGAGCAGGGGGCGAACGCACATCCTTTTTCCGCAGCTATCAGTGAAATGGCAGGTCATCCCCTCACTATCATACAGATATCTAACATAATTATCTAGGAGCACTACAGCAACTCTCTCAAATACGAGATTGTAGAGGACGAAGAAACAAAAGTCAAGGAGACAGCGATCCAACTCAAGATCTGCCTCCCATATATGGAGAAGATCTTGGAGTTCGTCGAATGCATGATTCAAGTTATTGAGGATACCATTAGTGAGCACAGAGAGTGCAGAGATTTGCTGCCAATACCTCAACATCATTACCTCCATGTGAAGAAAAACCTCCAGACTCTACGCTCACAAGCAATTTCTTTCAAGAGTTATCAAGAGACGCGTATAAGAAGAGTGAACATCTGCTTATCAACGGTACGACTCGTTATATTTTCCCGTGCTTCTTGACATGCGTCTCGCTAACCAGGCCTTGTTGACAAAGCTTTCATCCATGCTGAGCCTCAGAACCAAATGCGCCATCAAGGCTAGCACCGAGGCAACGACGAGGTTGACTAAGGCGAACCGGGAAGATAGCATCAGAATGAATGAGATTGGGGTTGCCATGAAACTTGATAGTGAGGCCATGATTGCCATTGCCAAGCTCACCATGTTTTATCTCCCCTTGACATTTGTGGCGGTAAGGCCCTTTCGTCGAGAATGGGGACTTGATAAGAGATACTAACGACAGCAACACAGACTATTTTCAGTATGGGAATATTCAACTTTGACTTTGACAACGGCAAGAATGGACGTCTTATCTTGTCCAGCCAGTGGTGGATGTACATCATCTTCGCCATCCCTCTCACTCTGGGAACGTTTTACTGGTTCAGAGCAGTTACAAGATCACATAAACAGGCAAGCCAAAAGGCTGAACGAGAAGCCAGGCAGCCTGAATGAGGCACGCTGTCTCTTCCTCCATGTGTAGCATGTACTTTGGAGTAGCTCGAGAAATAGAACATACATTGCTTTTACGTACATCAAACTTTTTATACGCCAGTGAATGAAAGCCATTCATTCAAGCTGGTGGGTAACTGAGTGGCTCCTCTTCACTTTAACGTCTAGCTTGGTCCCAGGGAGTAAGAAAAATATCTGGCGCCAGACTGAGGCGACAAAAATAGCTGGTCAAAGAGCCACTAGAATTGTCCCCACTGTACCTCAGTATTTTTGTTACTAAGATTAACGGCCCCAAGGTTTCTGACCTCCCCTCCCCTGGTGCTATCGATCGTGAATTGAGGTTCCACCCATCAGGTCCCCGCCAGTGAAGAAAAAAAAAAGTTTCAAGAAAATTTTGACGCGGCTGAACGAGCAATTGAGTGAAGCACTGTAGAATTAATGCATTGATGATATTCCCAAATGGTTCAGTGAACTGCGTGATTGATGGTGACGACATTGATTGCCTTAGGCACCTCATTCCTTAAAACGGCACAGCTTGTGTAGCTCTTGCCCGATGTAGAGAGCTCTGAGCTGCCTATGACGACACTAAAGCAACCACCACCAAATATTCCTGCGACCCCTCTATTTACCTTCTCCCAACAACAACCACTTCTCTTCAATCCATCCATCAAAAACTCAATCAATTAATCAATCCAACTTCATTCCCACGCTCACCGCAATCATGTCCCGCATCCCAACCTCCACCTCGGTCCTCGAGTCCGCCGTCATCGAAGCCCCCTTCAGCGACGTCTGGCACCTGATCAAGCTCCAAGACTTCTCCAAGTTCTACTCTGCCCTCTCGTCCAGCGAGTGGGTGAAGGGCGCATCCCCCGACACCGACATCGTCAAGTGGACCTTCAAGGACGGTACTGTTCTTGAGGTCAAGCAGGAGGAGCACTCGTCCATCGACCACTACATCACCTACAGCGTCATCTCATCGCAGCCCGCGCTCAGCTACACCTCTGTCGTCAGCACTGTGCGCGCCTACCCCGTCACCTCGGGCAAGTACGAGGGCGCTACTTTCGTCACCTGGAGCGGAAACTTCTCGAGCGATGCTGATGCCGGTGTCATTGAGGATGCCAAGTTCAAGCGCCGTGAGGCTTTGGCTGATCTCGCCAAGGCTGTTGCCAAGAAGTAAATGATGGGAATATGGGAAGCAAGGATTAAAAGAAACGAAGGGTATCATAACAATGTCTATGGATGGGCGGAGCAGGGTTATCACATGTCGCTGTAGCGAATTAGCCCGCCGTCTTCAATCACATCAATTGTCAAGCTGTGCTCATATGGAAATGCCACCCAAAACCCAAACTTGACCCTAAACTTAAGCCTAAGCAAGTTTATGATAACACTACTTTAAGCCTCTGCCAAGATCCTCACGATTTACGCCTGTCTTACAAATGCTTCGACTCTCAACTGGTCTTGGATTGTGCTGAGCTGTGGAATGATCAAACTGTGTCGCATGGTACAGTGATGCACCAACAACGCTGTGCGAAAGACCGCGGCAACCAACCATTGAAATCCGCATGGCACAGCCAAAATTCATCGCAAAACATGTGTTCTGATTCACGTTTCACAGCATCTCACCAGGACTGGACCCTGAATATCGCACACAAAAGATTTGCGCTGGATTTTCAGGGTCTGGAGAACAGACCCATTCTTGGCGGAGAGCTTCAGGGTAGGACTGATCGGGTACCTGAGAGTTTCAACACCATGAATCAGATCATCTTCAATTCTAGAACAATTTGAAACAGCGAATCCGTTTTAGTTACGGAATCAGCGGTATTCATCTGCATGTATTAACTCCGAGTATAGAAAAAAATGGCTCATTTTTAATTCAGCGATGTTGCGCAATATGACACTCCCCAGAGACCTTTTGCACATGGGATCTCAAACACGAGATAAGAATCTCACCTTGCAGTGCAACCGGCTTCTTCGGATGCAATGTCGTCCATACAAACATTACAGGGTCCTTTGGACAAGTGAGTCTCTACCCTAGCGTGATTGGATCAATGAAAATAGAGAGGAATGAATGAAGTGCCCCTTGAGTGAAAATTTGAAGCTTGAAAGTTAATTGAACTCTAAATTCCAACGTCCGAGACCCCGATTCTCGACACTTTGTATTCACCGATGCCGATCAACATTCTGTGAAACCTTCGCGTATTTGGCGTATTCATCTTGCTCGTATCTTATCTACGCGTATTAATTCGTCCGCGCGTTCGCTCAGCCCGTCTCTCGTCAGCCAGAATGAATTTAAATGGTGCCACACAAAGTCGGTCAGATTTTAATCACTCCAACGGCGTTTCATTGATTCTCCGTCTTCCGTCGTGGAATTCGGCACGGTAATCTCGTCGGGTCCGATCCTTCGACAGGTCCCACATTCAATTCCGTCAAGCGCATAAAAGGGGATGGTCAAAACTCCACCACAATTTCACATTCTCCGCACCGCTAGACGAGGCGAACATGGGTGCAAGCCTTGTTTGGAGGTGAGCACGTGAGCATGTCGTCTTGTGGGATATCGTGAAGTGGGGGGTTCAAGAGGAAGCGTGCGTGTACATGCGTATTGATTGACATTATTCTAGATTAACATTAATTAATTTCTTCATTGCGATGAGCTGCTATGGGATATCGTTATGTGATGATTGAGTAAAGCATGCTGAGTGTCATTTATTTTCCTCCCCGGTTACCGGTTGTAGGGAAGGGCTTCTCCAGCTTGACACACCAGAGGAACAGATCCTCCAAGGGCAAAAGACCAAGCAAGAGGCGGTTCGATAGCCAGGCAACCAGAACAACTCCCGTAGCAGCAAGAGCATCAAGCCAGTAGTGATTCGCTGTAGCAACAATGATGGTCAACACAAACGCCGGGTACACGATGCTCAGCACCACGAAGAACACCTGCCACGCCTTACTCATGCGCTTCTCACGAGGGGCGAGGCGTCGGCGGAAGAGGCCAGAGTGGTACAGGAGGACAGTGCCGATGCAGAACGAGTATCCAAAGTGAAGCGAGGGGAACGCGGCGAGCTGGTTGAAGAACTTGTTGGTGGCGTAGATCGACTCGGCGTCTTCGCGGCGGACCGTGTCGAAGAAACCGTATTCTTCGGGGAGGAGACGAGGCGGCATGCATGGGTACGTTGTGAAGACGACGAAGCTGAAGAGGTTGGTGAGCGTCATCATGCGACGAGCCTCTGCGAACTGGGCGTGCGTCGGTGCGGCGTAGTAATACCATGCAAGGAAGCTGAAGCTTGTTAGCCATGTTTCGTCACACGAGGGGTAGTAGCAGCGACAACGAACCTGACAGTGACGGGGATGTGAATAAGGGAGTAAGCGCGGTTCAAGACGGTCAGCATCGTCTGGTGATCGTTCCTGAAGAAGCTCTGGACATCAATCTCG
Source organism: Fusarium tupiense (assembly GCA_013364945.1). Lineage (NCBI taxonomy): Eukaryota > Fungi > Ascomycota > Sordariomycetes > Hypocreales > Nectriaceae > Fusarium > Fusarium tupiense. Next base: position 58,354 of record JABEEO010000439.1, on the reverse strand, counting down.
CGCAGAGGAAACATCCAGCTGAACGGGCCCTCATGCTCAAACCACAAGACCGCCTTTCCATGGTTCTCCGCCGTCTGCCAGACGCCATCTGTGGCGGCAATAAGCTCACTCGCCGACTTGACGCCGACGTAGAAGAGCAGATTGACAGCCCAGTAGAACATCTCGACGAGGAACGGAAACTTTTGTATGAAGCGCGAGTGATAGTATTTCGCGTACCGACTCGAGTTGGGCGTGTGAACCACGGTGCCACAGCACGTTCGTTTCTTGGGCGGGTGCGTATCCGTAGGCGACGCTGCGTCGGCGAGGTTCAGACGCTCCGTCTCGTCGTGGACGTCCTCCTCGTCCCATGGCTCCAGCTTCGATTGGCCGAGGAGACCTTGGTCAGCGCTCTTTGACGAAGGGATGATGGAGAAGTTTCGGAGGCGGTTGAAGTAGCATGAGGCGACCATAACACCGACAATAAACTACACGTGCCGGCAAAAAGAGGCCATAACATTAGACTTCTGCCCGCTGTGGGAGTTTATCAAGGGACAGAGATACGTACGATTGGCTCCACGACGGCGTGGTAGGCAAACTGCGGCTCACCCAAATCTTGTTCATTCTCTTGAGTTTGCGCTTGAGCCATGATGTCCTCTACTGCGGCACGTGCCGACCTGCAAAATAAATAAAGAAAGACTTGAGGAAAAATAGAGTATCTAGAAAAAAGAAGCTTAAAGGTTGTCACGACAAATAGGTAGGGTCGGGTGAGTCGATAGATGTAAAAAAAAATAAGTTTACGTTAAAAGATAAATAAAGAACGAGCTTCGGAAGACGCGGAGAATAATGGACAGGGGGAGGGAAGATTTGCTCCCCGGGTCAAAACAAGGATTTGATTTGGGATCAGGATTTCTGATCACAGCTACCGACCGCTAAAACGCACGCACTGGGCTACGGAATTAAAAGCATTACCTTGGGCGTTAGGGGGGATGGATAAGCTTGGCGGGTTGGAGCGCTGTGTTATTACGTGTCTTGGCTGGTGAATCTGGGAGGCAGCCCCTGAAGCGCCAGCACCAATTGGCAACTGGTCACTTGGGCCATGCATCTTTGGTGACGTAGATGATCCAGTTCCACAGAGGCTAAATTTTAGATTGGAAGGGGGGCAGCAGACGACAGAAACTGTAGAGTATGAGGCCACTATAAACTCAGCGCAAAACGTAGTCGCTGAAATTGTCAGAGGGGGGAACGGAGTGGGGTGATGGTCAGCCAATCCCGTCGTCCGCGGACCCCCTAATCATCCTCGGATTTTTCGTTCTCGCTTTTGTTTTTAGGGGGCCTGCTCCACTGATAATGAAAGGGTCACCCCCCCCCCTTTGGTGCACTGCAACTGTACTGCCACTGTCCCTGCGGCGCAATCCACCATATTTTTTGCAGCGTCAGATTTAATCTCAGCCCCAAAACAATTCAATCTTTCTTTCCACTCCTTCAAAAGCGCACGCAACGCCAAGCCGCTTCGCCGGTCCCCCATTCCCTCCCTCTCTTTTCTTCTTCTTCAATACTTTTATTAATAATCACCCCAAACATGTCATCCTCACCGATTCTCGGTCCCGAACGAAAAAACTCCTACGATGAAGAACGTCTCGAATGGGCGACGCCCTCTGTGCCAAAGAAGTACCTCCGCCTGCCACGACTGCGCCGCTCGACCGTGATCCTCCTCCTCATCGATTTTCTCATTGTCGCTGTGCTCGTCCATGCGTTTTACCCTCTCATCACGCTGCTGCGTCGGAATGAGGAGCTGTTTGGTGCGAGATTAACGTTACCCCTGAATGATACGTCGTTTGGCGAGGATGTCCCCGCGCAGAGGACGATACCGAGGATTTTTCACCAGACGAGCGCGAACGAGACTATCCCTGAGGCTTGGCAGGGTTTGGTAAAGAGTTGTCGGGACACTTACTCGGAGTTTGAGTACAAGGTTTGTTTGAGTTCCTGGTGGTTTGATTGAGGAGATGGATGCTAATTATCGCAGCACTGGACGGACGCAAAGGCTCGTGATTTTATCTCGGAAGAGTACCCTTGGTTCCTTGACACTTGGGATACGTTCCCCTTCAACATTCAGCGCGCTGATGCTATTCGATACTTTGTCCTTCACCACTATGGCGGTATCTATCTCGACATGGACACGCTCTGCAACGCGACCATCCCCCTGCACCAAATCGAGGCCGACGGCAGCAAGCACCACGCCGTCTTCAAGAGCACAACACCCACCGGCGTCTCCAACGACATGATGATTACCTCGGCACACCATCCCGCCTTCACAAAAGCCCTCTCCCGAATCCAACTCTACAACGACATAACCCGCCCCTGGGCGCACATCCTCCCCCACGTCGCAGTCATGGTATCAGCCGGACCGCTCTTCCTCACCATGGCGCTGAAGAACTATCTGCTTGAACAACCCTCGCTGCCTGAGACGACGGTGCAGGTGATCAATGCGACCGAGCTTGAACCTTATTTGACTGATTACGAGGGTGCGTCGTGGCACCACGGCGATACGAAGGCGATAATGTGGTTGGGTGATCACCCGTGGGTTTGGTACATGCTCGGTGCGGTTGGGCTGAGCGGAGGGTTGTATTTGATCAATATGCTCATGATGAAGTGCTGGACGCGGTTTTTTGAGAAGGCTTCTAGTGATGAGGCCAAGGACGCTATTAAACTCACGTAGACGGGGTTATGCTTAATTACATACGACTATAATATTTCTAATGACAACGATGTTTCTTCACGTCTGCGATGCTATTGAATATCGTGCGGCTGCTTGTCTGGGCATCAACAAAACATTGAAGCCCATTCTGACCGCCCCATTCAAGACACGCCAGCCTCGTGGCTTATCTCAACACGTCAGTGCGTTGACAAGTCCCTCAGATTTAAATCTGACGGTCCCCAAAGTCAGTCAATGCAACACTGCATGAGTTCATCAGCCGACATACGCGCGTCCAAGTTAATCTTTGGTCCAGACCGTTCCGTGCCGCGGAGCAACTTTGTGAGATGACGTCGGCGTAGTCCTCGGAGAAGAGTGACCCCGCAAAGCAGGTTGGGCTAAGCTGTATTGGAGGTTGTGACAGGTTTCTTGCATGTCATTGGTGTTTTGAGGCAGCTTCTAATGCAGTGCTCTCGATTGGTGCGGTCATGAGGAGCGATGGTTGTCTGGACTGGCTGAATTAATGTTGAGTCGGCCTCGATTGCTTGCGTCGTGAAGAAAGTCAAGAGGACCAATGTTTGGTGTTGTGAGATGCGGCGTGATGCTAATCTCACTCATTTCGAGATGGACTGACACGCAGAGTACAATACGAGGTCCAACAAATAATGACTTTTATTACCCGCCATGCTTTCTAGCCAACAATTCCGACAGCCAATCGCTGCCATGACTTTCCAGCCTTTTACAATACATATCCTACACTGCATCATCTACTGAGACCCAGTCTCCGACGCCTCACCCTCCAATTCCTTCTTCTCCTTCTCTTTCTTCTCAATAGTCGTTTGTTTCTCCCACATAGCATGGTATCGTCCTCCCTGAGCCAAGAGCTCATTGTGTGTTCCACGCTCGACGATCTTGCCCTTGTGAAGAACGATGATCTGGTCTGATGTTGTGATGGTGGAGAGGCGGTGGCTGAAGACTGTTAGTCAATGTTTGTGGAGAGGTTGGGGAGACTTACGCGATTGTGATGGTTGTGCGGCCTTCGGTGACGCGCTCGAGAGCATCTTGGATCTGACGTTCTGTGTGTGAGTCGAGAGAGGCGGTTGCTTCGTCAAGGAGAAGGATACGGGCGTCTTTGAGAATGGCGCGGGCGATGGCGATCTACAAATGTCAGTGATCAGTCCACAATGCTTATCAATGACTGTAACTTACCCTTTGGCGTTCACCTCCAGACAGCTTCAATCCCCGTTCTCCAACCTTGGTCTCATACCCATCCGGGAAGTTAAGAATGCGCTCATGAATGTTCGCAGCCTCACATGCCTTGTAAACATCTTCCTCCGTCGCATCTGGTCTCGCATACAGAAGATTGTACATTATCGTCGCGTTGAACAGAACCGTGTCTTGAGGAACGACACCGATGTTGCTGCGAAGACTCTCGAGCTTGAGATCTCGAAGGTCGTGGCCGTCAATGGTGATGGAGCCATCCGTGACGTCGTAGAAGCGGAAGAGGAGCTTGAGAGAGGTAGACTTTCCACTACCTGATTCTCCAACAATAGCGGTCTTTGTGCCTGGGGCAACAGTGAAGTTGATGCCGTCAAGGACGGGATCGCCTTTCTTGACGTGATACGCGAACTTGACATCGTTAAAGGAGACTTCACCCTTGGGTGACGGCAACGGGATAGCATCGGGCTTCTCAACCACGCCAGGTGTTTCTTTGAACTATTTCCATTAGTATACCCGATTTTCGCTAAGGAGAGAGTACTCACGATATCAAGCAGACGCTCAGCTTCAATCAAGTTATTCTGAAGCATGGTATAGTATGTTCCAAAAAAGTTCAAAGGACCCTGAAGTTGAACAAAGTAATTGATCAGACTCACAAACTCACCAACGGTCTGCTCCCCGATTGAAATCTTATACGCCGACACCGAAACAAGCAACGCCGTTCCCAGAGTGAAAATCGAACTCTGTGTGAGATTCAACCCGTTCAACGACCACTGCACCAATCTTTCTGCGCGCTGGAAAACAGTCACATGCTCTCTAAACCGCGCCGTCTCACGTGCAACAGCACAATTGTGCTGAACCGTCTCATACGCCACGATAGCATCCGTCTTGACGGCTTCCATCTCTCGGGTCTTGATGGTCATGTCCCTTCGTTGTTTCCCTCGGTACTTGGCGACGTAGATTGTCAAAAAGATGTATGACCACATGATGAAGAACACAATGATGGTGTAGAAAGCATCATATTTCACAAAGAAAATCACACCGGCGACGAAAATGTCAAACACCATGGGAAAAACCTGAAAGCAGAAACTCTCAAGAAAGGTGTTGATGGAAGCGCCGCGGCTCAGGGCGCTGGTGACTTCGCCGACTTTCTTGTTGAGGTGAAACTCCATTGATAAGCTGAGGACGTGCTCAAACGCAGCGGAGGAGAGACGACGGAAGAGAGATTGAGATACGGGCAGCCAAAGGAGGGACCGCGCGGCGCCGAGAACGCCCTGGTTGCCTTGGAGAGCGCGGTATACGACGTAGAGGATGATTTCTTTGTAGGGAAGTTTGCCTTCGCCGAGGCTGTCGACGAGGGTGCCGAGCTGGAGGGGCCCGAGGACGTTGACGGTGCGTTGGCAGATGAGGAGGATGATGCAGATTAGTACGATGGCTTGGTAGACGGGCGAGCCCTTTGGCCTGTGACTGTTAGTGATTGTGCCGAGTTTAAGGAAAGGGACTTACCAAAGGTAGGGAAACAAGACTCGGAATCCAGCAAAGTAATCCAGCCATCCTGTCCCAGAAACCTGTGTCCGTCTAGGCTCAGCAGTCATAGGCTGGATGCTTCCATATCCCTCCGCTGCCCCATTCCCATTCTCAAGAAGTCCCTGTCTCTCCTCCGGCAAAGACTTCGGTTCCAGGGCCTTGGTCTTATACTCTCTTAAACCCAACGCCCCAATCATGAGTGCCAACACAAGAACCCTCGCAGCGCCGAGAATATTGAGAGTGTCGATAAAGCCAGGTGATACTCGAAGTTTCGGCTCAACAGCTGAGAGAGCAGCCGCGATGACAATCTCTGCAAGCGCGCCAACACACCATGCTGAAAGGTGAGCAGAGTTCGGATTCCACGGTCCCTCAGGGTCTGGAAGAAGGCCAGCGACGTAGTAGAGTAGCACTCCAACGAAAGATGCCTGAAATTGGTTAGTTACCCATCATATAAGAGAGGAATGGGAAACGTACGAGATATGCACTAAACGCAAAGACAACGCTGCCCTTCACACCATCCTGATCTGCAAAAACCTCCCTCGTAGCATACACCACGCTCGCAATCAACAATCCCGAAAGCACAACCTGCAGAACCCAAATACACCGCGAGTAAAACTTTCGAATCTTGTCGATGTGCTGTTTTAGATCACTGTCCAACGCGACTTTACGCGTCGTCGTGCTGCCATGGCGGGTTATGTAGAACTGAGCGGATTGGACGCCGAGAAGGGTGACGAAGAGGGCGATGGGATAGGCGTAGAAGCCGATCTTCAATCCGAGCTCTGCCTTTGCCATGGCTGGGTGTGATTTGGTGATGGGTGTGAGCTTGGGGGAGTGAGTTGAGGATGATGTCAAGGGATCGGGGTTTTGATGTTCCGAGGGAGACGGGATTAGTCAGCGGATTTATCAGCGATGGCGAGATTGTTGCTTTGTTTCACTGCATCTTTCTCTGGTGTGAGATTTGTCGTTTGGGCGAAGATTTATTTAGATTTAGTGTTTGTTATTTTTTGTGTTCTATGTTCCCGTAAATTCATCGTAGCCGGGGCATAATTGTCGACAGCAATCCTCTAAGACTCCCTCGTGGTATCCGCGAACGCCCCGCTATGCATACCGTTTCTGGACTCACGAATCAGCTATTGATAGTTTGAGACTCTGGTAGAGTGTTGCCTTACATGCAGCTGCGGTGGTCGCCTCAGACCTTAACTTGCTCGGGCATGCTGTAAGTAAGGCGGCTGCTTGAGGCGGGGTGATGGAAACCAGGCTATGCTGTTGGTTCCAGATTGTGACAATTGTGCAGCTTGACGTGTCAATCGTTGACTGACCCGTAGGCTTACTGTCTGCCGAAAGTAGAAATCCGAGCACACCCATCTGTCGCAGTGCGTCGATAATGTCATTCAAAAGCAGGCTGTGATGAGGTCTCAAATGACAAGCCCAATCATACAGCAAGGCATAGTGGTTTAGATGCACTGGAAATAAATAAACTCAACCATCCTCGGCTCTTTCAAGTTTGACAGGCTCATCTTCAGTCTTTTGAAATATTTGCCTGCCCAGTATGGAAGCTCTCGGTGCTTTCGCCAGTGTTGTCACCATCGTAGGGTTAATAAGACCGACAGCCAAGTTCGTCAGATCTCTCCGAGGAATCACATCGGACGACGGCCATGTTGCCAAAGAGATTGAAAGGATGGCGAGCGGAATCCAGGCATCGGCTAACAGTATAGATGTTTCTTTGAGGGCACTTAAAGGCTATGCATCAACGTTTGCCAAAATGCAGCGAGCACCGTCAGAAGTCCTACAGTACATTGTCGACAATAAGTCCATAGACGTTATCGTTTCTGGTACAGAATCCATCAGAAAGCAAATGAGGGATACATCACGTGACCTCAACGATACGAATAATCGACCCAAAACCTTGAGAAAGATCAGCTGGCTATTGCTGGACAAAATGGAAGTTGAATCATTATTTCCTGAAATGCAGCTCGTCGCGTCTTGTCTCAGCCTCGTTTGTCCCATCATCGCACTGGAGATGAATCGATACCTACTCAGTAAATCCTCCGGTGAGGTGGCGGAGTGCCTGAAGCAGGAGATGTAAGTATAGGACTGGCCTCTTTTCAGCGACGAAACGTCTGACGTATATAAGGAAATCCCTGCGCAGTCAGTTAAAACTGGTCGAGGACCAGTATGAAAGTGTAATGAAGGAGAAGTGGTCGAGTATGAACGGAGCGTCAGACTTTGAGGCTGCAACGAAATCACTTTTCTACTTGTCGAAGAGTATACGACGAACTAGTTCGACACATCAGCCTGACAGAGCACCTACTGGTCGAAGGTCGCCTGTCCCAGAAGAAACATTTATGAGTCCCGCCCCCTCTGAGACACCACAGCCTTCCCCGGGATCAAGGCGCCCAAGGCCTCATATTGTTCCAGTGCCTCGCGAAGTCCCATCGGAGGTAACAAGGCGTACCCCCAGTAGCACTGAGTCTTCTCGACCTCACTCAGACGTTCAATCATCATCTCCACAGACCTCAGCCACGCCTCCGACTCCGCAAGGCCCTGACGTGCCCAAGTCACTGAAACGTGCGGGTGGTTCACGCGAGGGAATTGTCCAGACCATTCAAGGGCATATAATCAACCACGGGAAAGCTATTCCAGTGAAAAGCGCCATGATCGACCAACTTGGCACCTTCAATTACATTTCAGTCAAAACAGCGAATCAACTTGGCCTTGATATTCAGGAGCTTGACCCTAGTGAACCCAGTCACACACATGACGGTGCACATGACATGATGCTGCCTGGAAAAGTGATTGGTAGGGTTACAGGCGTAGGATGGAGAAAAGCAGGCCGGGCAAAGGTTACCCCTATTGAGTTTCTGGTCAAAGATTCCCACCGTGGTAGGATGTATGAACATGTCGCTTTTGGAATGATATTTGCCTCCGAATTTGGCGTGGCTGGGGGAGGCAGTTGATAGAGAAAGGAGAGGAGGACTAGCTGGCAGCTCCTCACACATGTTCCTGGTTTAATCCAGTGACTAAACTAAAGAGCCATGGGGATATCCCGAAGAAATCCATGGGCGAAGTTGTTTGGACAAACATGCACCACACCCCGAATTACAGGGCCTCAACTTGTGAGATACAGTGTCTGACATTTGCTGCCACTCGGTATGGCAAGCAGGAAGTGCCATCACTTATTCGTTTGGACAGGCTGTGGGGCTTGTTGTTATTGTGTAACCCGACCAGCTGCCAACAGCTGTCGTCACTCCAGGGAGCAAGACTTCTAATGGTAACCCCAGTGTTATAGCCCCTAAAGTAACCTAAGGCCCACTAAATCTACACTAAGTTATGCTAAATTTACCTAAGTCTTATGGTCCCTTAGAAGAGACACCCTGAGTCTTGGGCTACCTCCCCTCCTCAGTCACAACTTCTGATCTCTCATCTCACAACATCTCTGCATTCCACATCGAACCGCAGCTCCGCCGCCATGGCCTTTCAGAGCGCTCAGAACAAAGCGCTTATCGAGTAAGTATCACTTTCTTCAACTGTGATCGCGCCTCTAACCGCTATCCAGCCTTCTGAAAACGGGCGATTACTCCGATCTCACGATTACGTGTGGCAAAGATCAATACCGCGTCCACAAGGCGATCATTTGCCCACGATCCAAATTCTTCAAGGCCGCATGTGATAGCAAGTTCAAGGTTTGTGCCTTCGCGATAGGCTCGTGGCGAGACCAAAGCTGACTTTCGCAGGAAGCACAAACAGGCACGATCAACCTGCCTGACGACGATCCGGTTGCCGTACGAATGATGATCGAGTATCTTTATCACGATGCGTATGCTCCGTCGGCTAGGATGTATATCCATAGTGATGGCCTCATCGACGCATATCTTTCTGAGACCGAATACAATGACGAGCACGAAAAGAGCAAGATGGAGCTCTACGGGGCAATATTCGTTGGCAACAAGAGGGTAAAGAGGCTCACTGCACTGCCCGAGGTTTCGACTGTTCCCGTCTCTCACCCTTTGCCCTTTCCATTTGGTCTAGTCGCGGCTCCTCCTCCTCCGCCAGCTGCCGCTTCCCAAGAATCAGGGAGAGGACGTGGCCAGAGCCAGCGAGGACGCGGTTCCTTCGCAGGTTCCGGCTACGCCCCAGCACAGCATGGGTTTCAAGGTCCGCCCAATCAATCATCGTCCACACCCAGCTCATTTTCTCTCGGATCACCTGCCCCAGCGCCAACTCCGCCTCCCCCTCCGCAGCCGTCTGCTCCTCAGCGATCTATTCCTGCCGAAAATCTGCATTTCCACGCTAAAGTCTACGCCCTTGGCGAAAAGTACGGCATTCAACCCCTCAAAGCACTAGCTCTTTGCAAATTCAAGTCTGAGGCCCAATTTCATCTCCACAGCGACGACTTCTTGCAGGCGATGAGAGAAGCATATTCCTCAACCATTGAAACGGACCGTCCCCTCCGTGATGCCGTCGTTGCCATCTTGAGAAGCAATAAGCATCTGCTGAAAAAGGACTCTGTGAAGGAAGTCCTCAAGGATACTGGTTTGGGCTTGAGTTTTGATCTTGTGATGGAAATGGCGTCGGAATGAAGACGGATGCTAAATGTACTGGTCTAAAGATGGCCTAAGATAAGCTAAATTTACCTAAGTACTGTCATAACTTACGTAAGGTAGTATAGATAGTCCACATCGAATGCAATGTTTATTCATTTCCGAGCAAACTAGCAACGCGTTCTCTCTGAGCCATGTCTTTCTTATCCTTTGCATCTAGCAAAAACGCATCTTGAACCAAAAGACATTGCAATCTTCACTTCGCTTCATCAGAGACTCCTACTGGACTGGCAAACCCCCACGCAATTATTTAATATGTATTGTCATAGAACTAGCCAAGATTGTGAAGCCTAAACAGTCCATCATTCATAGTACAAACTAACTCACAGTTTTGTCGAAACCAGGATGTTGCCTATCATGCCTTGTGCAAACATGGCAACAACAACAAAGTATCGAGATTTGGCCAGGCAGTAACAACAACTGTGTGTTGTCACCATCACTGCCTGAATATAAACAAACATGTCTGCTATAAAAGGAACGCCTCCTCCTCCTCCTCACTCTTTATCTTCCACCATCGTCAGTAGATGCTTCCGCGAATGTCCCCATTTGTCGTCAAGACCTCTGCGACAGCACCCCGCGTCAAGATCCGGAGAACTCTGTCACACAAACCGAAGAACAAGACCCTTGACCCATAATGTCTTTTCGAAACATTGCGGTCTTTGACCACGTCGGGGATTAGAGGAGAGCGCTCGGAAAGTGGGTATCTCCTATCACACCTAGTCAAAAGCTTTGGTACTAACGGAGAGCCTAGCCTCCTCAAAACCGGTGACTTTTCCGACTTTGTCATCATCCGTGGCAAGACGCGTCACAAAGTCCACAAGGCAATCATCTGCCCTCGATCTGACTTCTTCAAGGCAGCATGCACGAGCGGATTCAAGGTAACTGTCCACTAATCTACTAGTGAACCCTTACTTGGTACAGGAAGCTCAGACTGGCGAGGTCGAACTGCCCGATGATGAACCGTTGGCCGTGAGCATGATGATCGAGTATCTCTATCATCAAACATACACTATCCCCCACGACGCGGAATTTGGCCCGGAATACCATCTGTCGCCTACAGTTCCTTCCAAGCCATCAACAGCACCGTTGAATAGAGCTTGTTATTCTGTTGGTGGCAACTCCCCTATCTCGCAGTCTCCTCTACATCTACTGCAGACTGCTGCTGCCTCCATCCCTCGAGAAGCACTAGGTCCATACGTCTTCATCATCCCTTACGTGGCTCTAAGAGTTCACTACAAAGTCTATGCACTAGGCGAAAAGTACGGCATTCCTGGCCTCAAAGTCCTAGCTGCTCAAAATTTCGAAACTGAGTGTGAAGATGTGTTCAGTAGCAGCAAGGTTCAACGCCTTGGGGACCTGATACATGAGATGAGGGAGGCATACGCCTGCACCGCCGAAGGTGATCGTCCTCTTCGCGACGCTGTTGTCAGAATACTGAAGTCAAAGCCGATCATATTTGAGAGGGCGGATGTGAAGGAGTTTCTGAAGAAAGAGGGCTTGGCCTATGATATGATAATGAGCTGTGTGCAGGATATTCTGAACAGAGGGGAGATCGACTGGTCCGAAGTTATATAGATTCTTAGTGAAGTCAAGACCCCCAAACTCTCAGACTTACAGTCTGTGGCGAACCCTTGAACCTTGCCTGACTCCTCAGTCCCTGTGACATATACAGCAGAACATCCAACGCAAAGTCAGTGGCCCGCATGACCTCGCGCACTACCGCATGATCCAATAGCAAGATATCCTGCTCAATCATCCTGACAACCACATCTCTCAACCCCCTATCGTCGCTCACAGTCGAAGTATACACCTCCTCCACTGCCTCCGCAAAGTCGTCAACTCCAACGTTGCCACTCTGGATCTCACTTTCGAATTTTCTCTGGGCTTCCTTCTTCAGGCCCTCTTTTCTGTACTTCTCCCCTAGCGCGTAAACCTTGGCATGTAGGCTCAACTGTGATGATGGGGTAGGTTCTTCTACTTTCCAGCTTGCCCACTTCCGCTCTTTGAGCTGCTTTATTCTTTTTCGTTCAACGAATTCTGCCCCGAAAAGCTTCATACGATAACGTTCGGCAGCGTTGTAGTCTGTATCTGAAAGTTCTGCCTCGATATCGTCATCGTTGTCCAGCATTTGTGTTGTGGTAGGGGCGTATTCGATGTTGTATATATATCCAATCATCTTTTGTACCGCGGCGGGATCATCATCCGGGAGCTCAATCACTCCATTTGATTCCTGTTACTGTAAGTCATCATTCTGCGATTAGCGCGCCGTTCGCGTTACCTTGAAATCTTTATCGCAAGAGACGTCAAAGAATTTGGATCGAGCGCAAAGGATATTTCTGTGGACTTGATACCGGTTGTTCCCGCAGACGATGGTCAAGTCGGAATATTTCCCCGTCTTAAGCATTCTGTTTCGAAAATCAGTAAGAGAATTCAGTCTTGAAGGACGATAAAGTCCTACTCGGGAAGATCTTTCAAATATTCGTGGCAGTTTTCGCTTGTGTTGAAAAGTGATGGTGGGCTGCCCTCTTGTCTGTAGTCCATAGGACTCCCCATGGTGGAAAGGTTGATGCATGCACAGCATATTCGACCGTGCAATAGGCCCTTAGATATACATTTTGATAAGACTTTTTCTTAATGAGCCTAAATGATAGACTTTAGGCAAGAAACTATATTTTGTGATATTGCACGCTTGAGATTAAAGTCTAATCGGTCGAAGGTTTCGTTCACTTGAAGATGGACCGAGTTAATTGGTGATGTTTAATCATTGGAAGAACTAATCTACAGGCCTAGGCTATACTAAGCTTACCTAAAATCTTCATCAATGGTCTAAACTCTTCGTCTTTTTGGTCGAAGTCTGTGGGCAAAGGGTGACTATGAGGAAGACTTGTACCAGGTTCGGTAAGTCTGGCAACTCTGTCGTTCCAAATTAATGTGGCACCATAGAAGCCACCGTTAAGCCTGGCAGTTCTGTCGTATTTCCATGGGAAAAACTGAATGTTGAGCTCCTTATCATCCGACGTTTCAAGAACAAGAAGCTGCTAAGTATGGTCGAGATGAACTCGTGAGGTGACGTTGCGAAGTCTGCGATGAAAGACTAGGAATAAACTCTAACCATCCCTGCGCGATGGATCCCTGCGGTCTTCATAAGAAGATCGTAACCCAATTCAGTGTTTTTGACGAGATACTCGAAGGCTTCGTCCTCCAACAGATCCATGTTCTCTTCCACGGTACTGGCAACGACATCTCGCATACCACGATCCTCATCAATCGTGGAGGTGTAGACTTCCTCCACTGCGAGTCGAAAATCCTCGGTGTGGGCGTATGCTTTGGCCAGTTTCTCAAACTTGGTGAGCGCGATGAGCTTCAACCCCGGGATTCCGTACTTCTCTCCCAGAGCATAGACCTTGGCGAACAGGCAGAGGTTTGAAGAAGGGCCAATCTGCACTCCGAGCTTTGGTACCATGCCCTTGACCCGTCGATTTCCAACGAATCGATGTCCCTGGGATTCCAGGAATTGCTTCAACTCTTCGTCGTGCTGAGTTGTTGAGAGCTCTTCTTCGAGAAAGTTTCCGTCCTCTGGGACGAACTCGTATCCCACAAGGTCGAGGTTGTAGAGATAATAAATCATGTCACGGACTGCGTGAGGATCATCCTCTGGGAGCTCGATTCTACCCTCCAAGGCCTCCTGTGCTCATCATCAGTCTTACGTACAAGCCACGGAGAGAACTTTGACCAACCTTGAAATGTCCATTACAAGCGACCGTGAAAAAAGACGATCGCGGGCATATGATAGCCTTATGGACCTTGTGAACGTCGTCACCACAGGTAATAGTGAGGTCGGAGTACATCCCGGTTTCGTAGAGCCTGACATAGAAATTAGTAAGTTGTTTGAAACAAACATCCATGAAGCAACTCACTTCCAAAGAGAAGAGCCGAGCATTTCGTAGTGCTGGTCTTTAGGGTTGGACGCCATGATGGGCGAGGATTTGATGACCTTGATGTGTGAGAGACAGTTGCTGGGTGCTGGGTGCTGGGTGCTGGGTGCGATGTGGTTGTAGAAAGGTGAAAAGTTTACCAGGAAGAGTTTGTCGGGACAAAACATTAGGGATCAGCTTTCCATGTGGCAGTGGACAGTACCTAGTGAGACAAGCTGAGGTAACATGGCACTGATGGCCACTGGAGGTTGTTGTGCGAATGCGGACACTGGCAACCTATCATAACTGACTGACCTTGAACTTGACACTGGGAATGAATGTGAACATGCTGAACACCAATGGAACTGGCTATCTCGCTCTCTGCTACTATGATAAGTTTAGTTCATCCGACTAGACTCACCCTTTTCATGAGTTTGCTTCTCTAGAAGAGCCTTCCTCATCTCTCTATGTTACGTTTCATACCACTCCCGCGTCCACTGTGGCATTGGCAGTGCCTCGCGATTCTTCCTCTCACTGGTCTGCCTACTCTTACGTCGGAGACTCTTCATGTCGCTCCCGAGCTCTCTTATGTACGCTTTGTCTGCCAGACTCGCTCGCAAAATCTGTGTTAAGCGTGTGTTTTCCAGACTCTGCAGGTGTTCGCCAGAACCGTTACAAACCAACTCATTGACGTTTACAGTCAGGGCAGCGCACTCACGAAAATTAATACCACATACTGAACAACACCGTAAGCATAGCTTTCAATGTTCATCTATTCCTACTCAATGTAATGTAATACCATTCAACCCGTCTCCACCAATCTTTCACCGCCCTCATTCTTATTGCATAATACCCTGCAAGTTCTGTACTACCTTAGCATACGCGAAATCCCTCGCCTCAGGTCTGAACGTCTTTGGGTTCGTAGTCTTATCGCATCCATGAGCTCCCTCGATCCGTACGATCTCGACATCACGACCAGCCCGCTCCAGCTTCTTTCCAAAAACTTCAATCTCGGGTGTGAAGATATCGCCAGAACAAGCAACAAGCATAACATGCTTTGGGAAAGAGGTCCCCTCGGCATACATGGGCGATGCTTTGGGTGACTTGCGGTCTTCCACGCGCGGTACGTACGCCTCGGTGAGAAGATGCTGAAAAGACACAGGAAGAGGTCGAATGGGCTCCGAAACCGTCTTCTCTTCCGGCGGGATGGAGAAGTCAACGCCTGGGTAAAAAGCGTATACCGCTCTGATATTCATCTTGAACTCACGCCTCAGTTCAGATGATGCAACAAGCGCTAGGTTTCCCCCAGAGCTGAACCCCGACAAGGCAACTCTGTCAAGATCAAACATTTGTGCCTGACTGTCAACCCATCTGAAAGTATCTTCAGCGTCCTCTACAGCTCCAGGAAGGGGATGCTCGGGTGCTTTTCGGTAATCAGCATCGAGAACTAGGACATTGTTCTCTGTGGCTATTTTCTCGCAGAATTGATGGTCCATGCCGAGATTCGGGAGGGTATAAGCGCCGCCGTGCCAATTGATTACGAGACCGTATTTCTTAGTGTCGGTGTAATTGTTTGGGTAGTAGATCCAAGCGTTGATGAAGCGATTGAGGTCACGGGAGGGAATGCGGATGGGCTTGCGAGTGCATGTTGGTGAGGGCGTGAAGTGAGGACGCGTGAAGATGTAGTTTACAAGACGGATGAAAGTGACGATTGCTTTGAGGCGTATGTACTGCCAGAATGTGTGATCTGCCATTGTTGCTGCAGCGTGTGAAAGAATGGTTAATCAAGACGATTTGGGGGATTCATGAGGCTCTGCGTTTCTCTTATGACGTTGGCTGAGATCGCCCTTTTATGATACGGCCGGATTGCCGATGAGCCCATGATTGGCTGGTCGACAACTCCACTGGTGCTGACCGGCAGTGAGTCATCTGGCGAGCGATTCTTAATACCAATACGCCAATACGATCAGTTCACAACTGCAAATTGTATGCATATTTTTTTTTTTTTTTTGAATCAAATAACCATGACATTCTAGTCTCTATAATATTAACATAAATGGTTATACACTCGTTTCCATAAAGGCCATTTCCGCTTTGCCTGCTCCTCCTCCTCATTCCAAACATGGAGATATCTTCTCCCTGTATTAATATCTATATCCTTATCCCTCACCACCTTCGTCCTCACCCATATCTTATGCGTGAAATAGAACAAAAAGATAACAGGGATCGTCAGAATCTGCAGAAAGAAATTCTTGTACCGTTCCGCCGTTGTGAGGGGATCTTCGCCCTCCGCTTGGATCGGCGATATGGCAACCCATATCTGAAGAACAAGAACGGTCCCGTAAGCTGCGAGTGCAACCCACGATCCCCAAACTCCAACCTGTGACCGAAAGGCAAGCTGGGAAACATTGTACCCTGATAGCTGCCATGCTTTTCGAAAGCGAATATGGCAGACACAAATGGAACCCCATGTGAAGAGGGAACTGAGCCCGCTGATCGCAAGGAGCCAGTTGAAGATCTCGTTATGGATCTTCGAGTTGGCGGTGAATGCTAGTAAGCCTAGCAGACCGCAGCAAATAATCGCCACGAGAGGTCGTCCAGTCCGATCAATGTACGCAAACATCTTCGGCGCAAGTGACTGCTCCGCCAACGCCGCCAGCGTCCGTGACGCCGCATACACAGCTGTATTCCCAACACTAATCAGCGATATAAGAATAACGGCATTCATGATATCCGGCAAAACATCCGAACCGCTCATCTCAATCGCTATCACGAACGGACTAGCCGCCGCATCAGAACCATACTTGGCCCCCAGCAATCTCGGCTCGTTATACGGCACCAGCAAACCAATGAGTAAAATCGAGAGGATGTAGAACAGAGAAATCCTCCAAAAGACTTGCTTCACCGCTGCGGGGATGGACTTTTTCGGATTGCTTGTTTCGGCCGCTGCGAGCCCGACCATTTCTGTGCCGCCGAAGGAGAAAGTTGCTGTTACTAAAACGCTCGCGAATCCTTTGAAGCTGTTATGAAAGGCGCCGGGATTGTGCCACCGTGTGAAACCGATGTAGTCTCCTTCTGGGGAACCAGCGATGTTGATGATTATGCCGAGAAGACTGACTTTGTTAGATGAGATTGAAGGAGGGGGTGAGTTGGGGGGTTGTTACATGAAGCCTACGATGGCTGTGATTTTGACGGCTGAGAAGATAAACTCGGCTTCGCCATAGGCTTTCACCCCGAGTAGATTGATACCAAGGATGAGAATGAAGAAGAGGACGATGAAAATGCTCTTGCTTGCGTTGGGGTTCCAGTAGTTCGTTGTAAATGCTCCTGCAATGATCTCAAGCGGCAGCACAATAAGATACTGCAGCGTATAACTATCCCAAGTCAGTCTCATCTCATCTCATCTCACTTGTTCGAGTTCACTCACTTCCAACCCATCGCAAATCCCCAACTCGGATCCAAAAACCTCGTCGAATAGTTCGCAAACGATCCTCCGACCGGAAAAGCAACACTCAACTCCCCCAGCGCCTGCATCGTAAAGAACTGCATAGCGCCCATGGTGATAAACGCCAACAGCAGCGAGACCGGTCCCCCGCGATACAGCGCAACACCCGACGCGACAAAAAGACCCGTTCCGATAGATCCACCAAAGGCAATCATCTGCAAGTGCCGATTCTTCAATTCTCGTGCGAGCGCTGTGTTGGCAGAGTTGTAATTCGCTTTCTTCATGTTGAACAGCCGCCCGTTGAAGGCGTAGCTGTTGTAGCTGCTGAGACTATCATTTTCACCATGTCGCGCTGGGGCGCGGGAGAAGCTTGTCATGAGACGGCTCCATGCTGAAGAGTCGTCGACATTTGGTTCGGGGCTTCGGGATTTTGGTGATGGCGGGAGGGCTTGCATCTCGAACTCGCGTTGGTATGCCATGTTCGAGATGAAGCTGCAGGCTGAGAAAATACAAGCAAGCTCAAACTTGCTGATCATGAAGATTTCCCCCAGGGGGTTTGAGCGGCATGCACGTGCCTTGTCGCCACAGGGCGTGCTATTCCCGTGCCGGACTAGATCGGCACTCCGGGACAGGACAGGGGAGGGATATCGCGGGTCTACGATATTGCTGGCGAATCGCTGACGTTCCGCTACGCACGATGCAGACGGTGTCTCCGTTTGACGGGCCGCAGGTTCAGGGGAATTGAGCGGTTTTGTGATGGGGAGAAGTTAACAAGGAACCGTAATGATAACGCGTTGGGTGCATGAGTCGTGTCCGCAAGCCACGTAAAGTTTATTGAGCTGCATTCCTGGCTTTTGGCCCCTGTTTTATCTGACTAATAGGATTAGCGGGAGCGGAAAGAAGGCCGTGGCAGGGATTGACCTTGGCTGGGAGATAATGACGATGCCCAAAGTTGGGATGATTTGAGGATGCGACGCTGCGGACTTGTGAGCGACTGCCGATCCGTGAATGCAACGTTTCCTCACTGTGGGATGCTACAATGATTTAAAAGTATTAAGGCATCGCGGAATGTCTCGAGATTTACAGCGTCAGAACCCCGGACCCAAGGCTCAGCTGTCACCCAAATAGTTTCAGCCACTGCATAACCGGAAATACATGACAGCGCTTTATGCACCAGTAGCTTCGCGTAGAACTTCCACGGCCTGAGACGTTGAGAGAAAGCTTATTGAATTGAGAGTGGGCTAATTAAACGTTAATAAGCGAAGGTGCCGGGCCAAGACTCAATCGGCATTCTCGATTCCCATCGTGATTCCGCGGGTCGTTTGAGTGCTGAATCCCGTCTTATTTCCTTCCAGCCCCTGAATCTACCCGGGATCCGGACAAGTCTTCGATACTTGACACCATCTTGGAGAGTTACGTGGCACAATAATCTCTATTCGGAGGCTAGACTGTGCAAGCCCAAGCACTGGCGCATTCATCACAGACTGAACCATGGCATTTCTCACAATGTATATATTTCCTTATACCAAGTAATATTCAAAGTTTACTTCAGCCTATCCCAGAATGCTATCAATTGCTTTGTCGACACAACTCCCAGCACCTTCGCTGTATCTTCCTCAGTGACGACCAGATAACTAATGCCCAGCTTTCCAAATAGTTCCACAGCATACTCAAGGGGTGCTCTTGAGGAGAGGGTGAGAGGACTTCTATCGATCGCCTCCGCAAGAGTCCCTTCAAGAACGTTTATCTCACCAGACTCTTCAACACCATCAGTTTTCTCAATCATTTGCAAGGCTTGCTCCAATTTGTATTGTGAGATATAGCCATGACAGAGTCCCTTGTCGTTGACGAACACAAGTCCAGAGTCGCTCAGGCCGCTGTTCTGAAGATGAGAGAGCTTGTGTTGGAGTATTGATGTGAGGACACGATAGTCCGGACCGACAGACACAATAGCGTCGTCCCTGGCATCTCCCGAAAGAAGAAGAGCGTCTACCATCGCACTGCCCTCATTGTCTCTGAACTCTCTGACCTTGGTGATTGCACCCTCAGCCTCCAAGAAGGGATGTCCTTGAAGATGCTGAGCAAGATCGTAAACACCGTCGGCACTGATTGCATCAGCCACCCACTTTGCAGTTAGGATAGCGATCATAAAAGGTGGAATAAAGTTGACCTCTCCAGTCAGCTCAAACATGATGACAGCTAGACTGACAGTCATTCTGCTAACCCCAGCTAGGAAGGCTGCTGACCCGACCATGGCGAAGATTCCTGGTGAGATGTTGGGAATGAGTTGCCCGATCATTCGACCAAAGAGCGCGCCTGCATCCATCGCGGGGATGATAATTCCAGATGGGACCTTGCAGCCGAATGTAATGGTCGTTAAAAATAGCTTGACAAATGTCCCGGAGACCAACCATGCGTAGTACGTACCCTTGCCAGTAGCTTGGGCCTCCTGCTGGCAGACCCAGTCCTCGTTGACTTGATTGCAGTCAACAAGTAATCGCTGCATAACAATATCCCCAGTTTCCCGAGTCAACATATTCGGAAACTGAAGAACTGCAGTAATCAAAGTGACGAGAGCCAACTCAAAGACAGGACTGTTCTTGATGAGCGAGATCTTTCGGAATGACTTGGACCAGAGGAAGTTGGCTCTGCAGAATACTCCACCAAATACACCGCCGCAGACGCCGAGAATGACAAAGACAAAATAGTGAAGAGCATCGTAGTTGACGCCGTAGTTCGTCTCAAACAGAACAAGCTTACCGGTACCTGTAGGGTTGAGTGCCTTGAGAACAGCCGCCGCCACCACTGAACAAAGACAGCTTCGCCAAAGCACTCGACGAGGAAAGTAAGTGCTGATCTCCTCGTAACTGAACAGAACACCTCCAATCGGAGCTCCGAAAGCGACAGATAAACCTGCTGAACATGCGATGCTGAGCATCTCCCTCAGTTTCCGTTGGTTACTCGCGTACTTGGGGATGCAGATGGTGACAAGATACCCAACGCAAGCTGAGATGTGTACAAACGGACCTTCTTTTCCCAAACACATGCCCGTTGCGACTGCGAAGATTGATCCGATGGCTTTGACGATAAGGACTTTGAGATCGAAGAGATGAGGGATGCAGAAGCCGGACAGTACAGTCTTTATCTCGGGGATGCCGCTTCCTGCGGCCATGTACATAACCTTTCCGCCTGCGCTCACAGACGATTGTTCTTTCTCCGGAGCGACGGCAGTGAGGTTCGTCTTCGTAGTCGCGGTGACGCTTCCAGCGATGATACCAAAGACCAGAGCAAGGCCGACATAGATGGCGTATGCATGCACGTAGCTTTCTGTCCACGACTTCCAGTTCTGACAGTTTGTCTCCGACGCACAGCAAGCTCTGCGACTCAGAAACATGTTGTTGGTGCAGTAACCATCTTTGAGATCTGCTAAAATCTCAACGCTGACGTCTACGAATGCCGCGATGGAGGCAGTGAAAAGACCGATGAGGAAAGCTGCGACCCAGCCCTGAGAAGCGTCCCATAGCTTGGCGATGCGGTAGCGTATTCCTCGTCGAGAATAGAGACTTGAGGTGTCGCGTCGATGACTATCTTGCACGAGGTCTTGGAGCCAGTCGATGGTATGGTAGTCATTATATGATAGACTGTCCTGCTGTGGGGCACTGCTTGTGGATAGGGCGGCCTTGATGTGGCGTTTGTGGGATAGTATCAAGGGAGTAGTCTCCGTCGCTTTGACAGGCATCGAGTCAGAAGCCATTTCGAGAGGGATGGTTAGAACAATATGGATTAGGCGATAGAAAGATTGGGAACGCCATTCTATAAGAGTCACGCACAACCTATCCGTGGAAATACAAATGAGAACTCGATATCAAATTCTGTAGATTTACCGGAAAAGTAAAGTACAGATCTCGAACCTGTGACGTCAAGGCATTGTATCTCCGGGCTGAACACAGCCCTCCAGGGTCTTGTGATAAGGTTGCAGCACTAACTGACCTATCGCTTCTGTGCCGGACATAAAAAGCAGTGTTTCATTGGTGAACTCCAGAGCGGGAAGATGTCTAGATCGACTGCCAGACAATCTTCTCAGGCGGCGTAGGCGAGAGCTCAAATCAGCTGCAGTACCTGCACGGATCCAACTTTCGATGGAGGGGCCATTGCTGAATTGATGCATGTCTGTCGAATCTGTATGGCAGGAGTCTAGAACATTGAGCAGAGATAAGCAGTCACACCAAAACCGCCACTATCTCCAATTCTCACATGCAACATAGATAAGAACCCCAGGGATGGTTCAAGATCCCGTCTTTGACAGATGTTCAATAATCGGTTGGAGAGAAAACTCAAACGGTCATATGCGAAAGATTAGGCTCCGCGGAAATACATATAAGTATTTATCCTGTGCGACGCTCAGTATAGGACTTTTCGCTGATCGACGTCCTCGTGAGCGGAGAGATTGTCGTGCTCACCCCGCATAACATGGCACATGGCCTGCTCACAGACACAGCGGCAGATAATGACTAGCGCCAGTGTCAGATAAGCTCAAATGAAAACCAGGCCCTACCTTGAGACATCTGACATCGCTGTAGCAATATAGTTCCTCTTCCTTTAATAATATTAATTCTGGCACCTTAGTTAGAGATATGCAAGCGCCTCTTACCTTTAACATATGTTACCTGTTCTAGCAGTCTACAGTTCAACTTTATGGCTCGCAAGCACTCACGTAGCTGTTTGGTCACTGAGACAACACTAGATTGAACAAGTCTCAACTCTTGATAGACAAAGGGATGTGACTTTGTGGAATCATAAGTATTTGCTGTTACTAGAGGACTCAGGTTAGTGTCATCTGGGCTGAGTGTTGATGCCCCGGGATTGCTTCTCGGACAGTCCCTCAAGGTTTCAGGGTATGACTTTTATTCTATGACAAAAACCACACCTGAGATGGGGATAGCCGACTTGGCCACCAATCGGGATAAGCGTCATGCCTTGCAGACATTTGACGTTGAAGCTTCACTCCCAAAGTATACGCGATCTCATGTGAGATTCTCCGGCTCTATCGCTCAATGAAGGTTGAGTGTAGGTAAATGAATTGGCCAATTGAACGTAGAGTTAGCTAAATAGATTGTTGAATGAGGAATAAAAGAGAGAAATTAGCAGTAAATGACAACCTGGGATGAAATCAGATCCGCATCAGGCAAAACGTACACGGCTGTTTTAGCCATGCTGGGAGTTGGCATATCATCTAGAAACCCAGCTGCAATCGGTATTTAGCAGAGAAGATGATTGGATTTTAACATAGGGTGACGAGTGGAGGAGGATGACTACAGAGAGGAATGTTCTTGTGTTGGGTGCCAATGGCTAGAGTGAAATTCTGTCACCTCTATTCGTTGCCTTAGCTATCCTCCGACGGTTGGAAACCCCAGATTTCTGGCATAATTTCTCCTCAATAATACAATAATTTCATACTTTTGAACCAAGTTTCATCTTCCATTCCAAGTCAAAGGTGCGCCGTGAGCACTGAAGCCAGTCCAGCTTGCTAGGCCTGTCTAATGCAACGACAAGACACTGACATCAATCAATCAGTATCAGAACCTTCCAGCAGTCTCTAGGTGATTCTTTAATTTATTTATGGAGCTAGTGAGAAGTAATTTCGCGAAGTTTCTAGAAATCTGACATTCTGCCAATCAACCTCACGCTTCTCAGCCTCAAAGGATCAACATCCCAAGGCAGAAGTCCACCCTTAGATCGAGTAAAAACGCATAAGAACAATCAACAAGACCATTAACACTTGTATTCCAAATCGCATTCCCTTTTCCAATCATTCTAAACACCATCAATCTATATTTGACAATGTCTTCCCTTCCCTTTAGCGCTCCGCCCTGGCCCGTCCCCGCGTCAGCAAATCTTACATCATCCACTATTTCCGTCCCCGACGGTGAGATTGAGCGGCTCAAGACACTCCTCAAGCTGTCGCCCATTCCAGAAGCGAACATTTGGAACTCGCGTGAGGATGGTGCTTTTGGTCTTCCCAGGGATACTTTGACAGAGTTGGTTGAGTATTGGGCGAATGACTACGATTGGAAGAAGTGGGAGGCTACTCTCAATTCGATCCCGCAGTTTGACATCACTGTCACTGACGACGATTCGAAAGACTACAAGATCAATTTCTTGGCTTTGTTCTCTAAGAAGCCCTCTGCGGTCCCTATTTTGTTTCTTCATAGCTGGCCTGGCTCTGTTGTTGAATACCTCCCCATCCTCCAGAAACTCAAGTCTGAGTACGATCCTGAGTCTCTACCCTATCACATCATCGTTCCTCACCATGTCGGCTTCGGTTTTTCTGATGCACCGCCCCTAGATAAACCATTCACCCATATCGATAATGCCCGCCTTATGTCCAAGATGATGAATTCTCTGGGCTTTGGCAAGACAGGGTACATGACCCAGGGAGGTGATTTGGGCGGCTGGACCGCACCTGTCATTGCAAACCTTGATCCTGCATGCAAGCTAGTTCATATGAGTATGCTCAATATCTCACCTCCTGCAGGTGAAGATGTCGAGGAAGGCATCAAGACCGGGAAGTATACTCCCGACGAGATGGCAGCATTCGGCAGAATGGCAGAATTTCAAAAGAAAGAAACAGCCTTCATCCAACTCGATGGCACCAAGCCAGCTACAGCAGGCTACATCTTCGGCAGCAACCCTATCGCCCTCCTCGCATGGATCGGCGACAAGATGCACCGCTGGTCCGACGAAACACCCTCCAAAGACCTCATCCTAACAAACATAGCTTTCTATTGGTTCACGGGTTGCTACCCTACCTCTATCTACCTTCACCTCACAGTCCTTGAGGACCATGAGCTCATGATGAATGCTTGGAAGAGCCTTAAAGTACCGCTTGGGCACTCGGCGTTCAAGAAGGAACTTGTCACGGCGCCGGAGAGATGGATTCAGCAGACGGAGCAGGTGAAGTGGTATAGAATGCATGGCAAGGGTGGACACTTTGCTGCGCTTGAGGAGCCGGATGCTCTTTGGAAGGATGTGGAGGATTTCATTGGGGCGTTTTGGGAGAAGTGAAGCGATTCCAGTCACGATGCGGCGCTTGAGATAGGAACGAGCTGCGACAAGTGCCGAGCGAAGCTTAGGTCAATTTAGGGCAAGTTTAGTATTCTATCGGACTAGTTATTTTCATCCCTTGCATCAGGTCATATGTTCTCATCGATCTTGAGGTAATAGACATCAAACACGAGGATACACCATCCCTAGTCCCATTAGTCAAAGAGTCTATCAGGCTAGATCACGACGATCTCAATACCGCCCACAACACGAATCGGCCCTAAATGCATCCCCCACAATCTTCCTCCATTGGCTCTCTTAGCATCGATCAACCTTTTCCAACATCTAATTTGTCCGCATCAAATTCGGCACGCAAGTGCCGGTTTATGGTTACATCAAGGCCCGGGCCACGGATTCCCCCTGGGGTATTTACCCCAGATGACGATGGCGCCGATCTGCATACCCCGCAGATTTGGAGAAGCGGGCGAATGGCGCTTGGCGCACCATTCTTTGACGGATTGGTGCACGGAGAAATTTGTGAATAGTTACTCCTTTAGAGAGTGTGAGCGAAATAGGAAGGTGACTAGCCACTTCATCTGATGCTGTCGCGATGGGGTTTGGGGGAGGACATCGGAAGGTTGCCGGACAAGAGACCCTCAGTATGGATATATCTATATAAAGAGCTCTTATTCTGTGCCGTAATTTCTATTCCCTCTAACTCAGCAGCTCTTCTTTAATCTCCTGTCAAAGACTCTTGGCTCTGGTTTTCCTCATCTTATCCTAGTCCCCGGACGCAACATCACAATGCTTCTCCAAAGCGTCTTCGCTCTTGGTCTCGCCACCACCGCCCGTCTTGTCTCAGCAGCACCATGCGACATCTACAAGTCCGGCGGAACACCCTGTATCGCCGCTCATAGCACCACCCGCGCTCT
Organism: Fusarium tupiense; assembly: GCA_013364945.1. Lineage (NCBI taxonomy): Eukaryota > Fungi > Ascomycota > Sordariomycetes > Hypocreales > Nectriaceae > Fusarium > Fusarium tupiense. The sequence goes on along the minus strand of JABEEO010000439.1, from coordinate 33,002 downwards.
CTTTGACAGCTATACCGGCGGTCTCTACCAGATCAAGCGCGCCTCAGACGGTGCCCTCAAGGACATCAAGCCTGTCTCCGCAGGCGGTGTCGCAGCCTCCTCTGCCCAAGACACCTTCTGCAGCGGCACAACCTGTCTCATCACCATCATCTATGATCAGTCTGGTCGAAGCAACCATTTGACCCAGGCTCCTCCTGGTGGTTTCAATGGCCCTGACGTGAACGGCTATGATAACCTTGCTGCCGCTGATGGTGCACCTGTTACGCTGAACGGCAAGAAGGCCTATGGAGTGTTTATCTCCCCTGGTACTGGCTATCGTAACAACCAAGTTGACGGTTCCGCCACTGGCGATGAACCCGAGGGTATGTATGCTGTTCTCGACGGAACGCATTACAACGGTGCTTGCTGCTTCGACTACGGCAATGCCGAGACCAATAGCAAGGACACTGGCAATGGACACATGGAAGCTATCTACTTCGGTGACAACACCATCTGGGGCTCTGGTTCCGGCAGCGGCCCTTGGATCATGGCTGATCTTGAAAACGGCCTTTTCTCTGGACAGGGCGCCAAGCAGAACACTGCCAACCCAAGTATCTCCAATCGTTTCACCAGTGCTGTCGTCAAGGGCAAGCCCGGCACATGGGCCATTCGTGGTGGAAATGCCGCCTCGGGCTCACTATCCACTTTCTACAGCGGTGCGCGCCCTGATGGTGGATACAACCCCATGAGCAAAGAAGGAGCAATCATTCTCGGCATTGGTGGTGACAACAGCAATGGAGCCCAGGGAACTTTCTACGAAGGAGTAATGACTAGCGGATACCCTTCTGACGCGACTGAGAACTCCGTGCAGGCCAACATCGTTGCGGCCAAATACGCTACTACATCTTTGACCAGCGGAACCGCCCTCACCGTCGGATCATCTGTCACCCTCAAAGTCACCACCTCTGGCTACACAGACCGCGTCCTCGCACACAGTTCCTCCAACGTCAACACCCAAGTGATCTCCAGCTCCAGCTCCAGCGCCCTCAAGAAGTCAGCAAGCTGGACCGTCCGCACCGGTCTCGCCAACAGCGGCTGTGTATCTTTCGAGTCTAACGATACTCCCAGTAGTTACATTCGTCACTCTGGCTTCCAGCTGTATGTCAACAGTAATGATGGAAGCAAGATCTTCAAGGAAGATGCTACGTTCTGCCCCCAGAAGGGTATCAGTGGATCAGGAAGTTCGTTCCGATCATGGAGCTACCCGACCAGGTACATTCGACACTACAACAACGTTGGGTATGCTGCTTCAAATGGTGGTGTTCATGACTTTGATTCTGCGAATAGCTTTGTCAATGATGTTAGCTTTGTTGTTGTCACCGGCTTTGCTTAGATGGAAGTTCAGGTTATGACGGGTTTGAAGTGGAAATCACAGAGCGATTAGTTGAAAAACACGAGAGGTAAATCTAGTTTCAATATTTATCAATTGATACTTCGTTTTACCTAGAAATCCCTAGCATGATCTTATGGGCAATTGATATAAGCTATGATCTTCACTTTGACTCCTCAAGTTCCTTCTTCTCACTATCTCCCAGAAGACCCAGTGCCTCCCGACGCGTAGGCGCCGACGCGTCAAAGTACGGCTTCTCAGCCAAAGAAGTCACTCGAGTGCCATGACGCGGTTCTCTTCCACTATAGTCCCAGCTTGCATTATGAATAGTGATACTAAACCCTGTTAGCACTTTGCATGTCGATGAATTCTCTGAAGCTTACCGGTTGTCCCAAAGGGCAGATGTTCTTGGCGTCCACTTGAATCGGACTTGAATGTCAACATTCTGCTCATAAACATCATACAAGTAATTAAGAATGACATCACTCTCAGCTCGATCAAGACCAACGATCCTATCAGTCATCGCACGGTTCACCCAGAGCGCTTTCCAGCCCGTGGCAGGATGAACACGAACAATAGGATGAATGCGCTCGATGTACTTTGGTCCTTGTTCAGGATGGTCACGGTCAAGATAGGGATGAGCAGAGCGGTAAACAGCCTCCCGGCCATCGATAATCTTGCGGAACTCTGGGGACAGCTTCTCGTACGCAGCGTAGCCAGACGCCCAGAGGGTATCTCCGCCAACTGATGGGATAGTATCGTTGTGAAGATGGGTGATACCAGCTGGCTGCTTTTCATGGACGAGATCTGTGTGCCAGCGTGATGCACCGCCGGGTTGACGGAAACTGGCTGGGCGCTCTGTGGCCATGAGATCAGGCCAGAGGACGCTCACACCGGGTACGCCAGGGACATGAGGAACTTGAGGCTATCACGGCGTCAGCATAGGCTATGAAGAGGATTTGAAATGTATCACTTACATGAACTTCAACTTCACCATACCATTCACCAAGCTCCTTCTGCTGCTGCGGCGAAAGATCCTGATCTCTAAAAAACACAACACTTCTCTCCGCAATAAGCAAAGCAAGTTCATCTCGCTGCTGGTTCGTAAGGTCTTTTAACTGGAGACCTTCAATTTCAGTTCCGATGTAAGCAGTCAGATCAGTGACCTTGGTAGCAGCAGACAAAAGGCTCTTCTTGGACTTGTCAGCTCGAGCACCAGCGTCAATATGATCGCGAGGCTTGTCTCTAATCTTGTAGACATCATCAAGATACAGAGGGCGAGAAGGGCGATAGGGATAGCCTTTGGAGAGGTCTACCCCCGATTTCTCGAGACGCTGTTTGGCTGCGTCGGGGATCTTGAGGGTGTCTTTGATGGGTTGGGCGACATCCTTGATGCTGGGGTCAATTGGGGCTGGGACCATTTTGTATTAATTGGGCTTAGGATTCTTATGTAATGATTCAATTTTGCGACTGGTGATATTGATTCTCTGGAATTATAGCAGCGTGCAGCATCTTGATATACAACCATCATCCCCTCACTATTGTTGCAGTGACCCCAACTCGGCCAGTCACGCCATGATGGCACACAATGACCAAGACTTACTGCGACAGACCTCATTGGCCAACGTTCGACATGCGATATGCAAACTGATTGCAACATAAATAATTATCCAATGCATTTCATGGCAGATTGCGCAATCGAAAGATCTTGACTCAAAGCGGAAATAACAGCATTTCGTTTGCAGATTGATGGTGTCGTGTAATGGAGGATTTGTAAGACTCGGACGAGATATCGACCCCTCACTTCGTTATTCTGCTGACGAATAAAGATGAGAGTCGCCATTTGTCCGCTCGTAATAGCCGAAAAGAGACGCGTTGGACTGGTACTTGCTCCTTGTTGTTTCCGCTGGTCGGACTAGTCTCTTCGACTATAGTCGCTCGTCCGTCAATTGACCGAGCGTGTAGCGTCACATACAGGCAGATATCGGGAGGTACTGTTTAGAAGTGAAATAGACATCCGTATTAGGCATATACTCTATACTTCAAGCTCCTACAGCTTCGCCCGAGGAACAGCAGCAAGCTCTTGACTCTCACTACTCCTCCACACAGCCGCTGCCTTGGGCTTACTATCCTTCCACTGCCACTTCGCCTGGCTCTGCTTCTCCTCTACAAGCAACTTATGCACAAACTGTCCAAAAATGGGTAACATCTTAAACCCATGTCCACTATCACCACTCAACACCGCCAAAGTCGCATTAGTACCAGGAACATAATCGATGATGAAGTCCGAATCATCCGTGTCAGCGAACCAACACAGATGCTGATCAATAAGAGGTCTCTCTGCGAGCTGAGGAAAGACTTCTTTGAGAAGAAGGCGAATGTGCGTTTCGTCCTCAAGAGGCATGAATTGTGAATCGGCTAGTTCGGGGAAGGGGATGGAGAGACCGTCTTTGGAGAAGGCGTAGTTTGTGAATGCACCGCCCATGTGGCAGAATTTGAGTTTCTTGGTCTTCAGGTCGGGTTCGAAGAAGAAGGCGAGGTCGCGGACGTTGGTGACTGGGATGCCCTTGAGTTCGGCGGCTTCTTCTTCTGTGAGTTGGATATGCGCGACACCCCATGCTCGACCGGTCATCTGCTTTCCAATTCGTGGAAGAATGTTGGCGGCGTCGGCGCCCAGAGCGACGATAGTCTTGTCTGCTGAGTGGATAGTGCCTCCCCGTGTCCTGGCACCTATACACTTCGTGCCCTCTCGACTTGACGCATAAAGCAATGACTCAACCTCGCCATCTTTCGTTCCAAGATGAAACTTCACACCGAGCTTGACGCACTGCTCGTACACAGCTCTCAAAGCATTGGCGGAGTGGCCGTAACCAGCGAGCTTGTTGTGATATCCCGTGAAGCCGGTTAGTGGACCGCTGAACTTGGGGACGAGCTTCTTGATCTCCTTGCTGCTGTTCACACGGATGGTTTGGCCATTGAAAGCCGGGTTCTTCTGGAGTGATTGGAAGTAGCTCTCCACTGCACCCTTTGTGTTCTGTGCGGCTTTACCGGACGTGACGTTGAGAAAGCCGGTTTGGTGATAATGAGGAGAATAGAGGGGATCAGATTGCCATTCTCGAATTGCGTCCTACGATCAAGACTCAGTAAGTAACTCGAGAAGTGAGTGGCTGTGACATACGAGGGCTAATTGTGTGTAGAAGTCATCGGCGTACTCGGCACGAATGACCTTGTTCAGATCATAAGCAGCGGAGAAGCGACTGGGTACATCAACATCTTTCTCGAGAATTGTGATGTTCTTGTAGCCCTTCTGAGCGAGTTCAAATGCTGTGGCCAGACCGAAACAACCGCCTCCGAGAATGAGGATCGATTGATTTGTGTTTTCTGTTGACATTATGCAAGATTATCAAGGTTTGCTGGCGGGGATGAAGCGGGTTGCTATTCCGGTGAGAGGTTAGCGACTGCAGAACCCAAACTTGAATACAAGAGATTATAACTATGGGATAGAGTAAGAGAGAAGGAGAAGATGAATGTTGGGTAAGACTGCATTTAAAAAAAAACATCCAAGCCATCAATTGTTCTGGAACAAAAGGCTAGCATACCCGCATCGGGTCGTCATCCGATATCGCCAAAGAAACATCACGGCATCGTCTGGTTGGATAAGATAACGAATTTTGGAGACGAGCTCCTCACGAGGACCACAGAATTCGTTAGCGTAGCCGCCGCAAAGATACACCGTCCGCCACCAAAAGATAACTCAACCTCCACTTTCTTCCCCGCTCCATCGGTGTTTACCCCGGATTATGGGCATCATGTGGTTGGTCTTGGAACACGGCATTGAGATGCTACACCGGTAGAGGGAATACCGTAACATTTGGGCTTATTGGGGGCCTCGAATATATGCTGTCACGGGTGAGGAACGGCCTAAATGCCGAGGTCTGGTCTGGAGGCTCAAGGGGTTATCTGTCGCCAATTGCTACATGTTGAAGGTTCATCTCACCGCATGCAATGCAATGCAAGCTCAAAATAGACCGAGCTTACGCATTTGGAAATTCTTTGCAGCCTGAGGTCTGTCATCTGCGGTTTCGCTGCCGAGAGCCGGCCAAGACGCAATCTACAAACCCGGACTTCACATCACGGAAGCCATCCCGAGCAGTCGCCGCTCGGCCCCACCAGAACATGATGCCTTCATATCTTAATCGTACCATATGTATCTTCGACTTTCGAACTTTATATCTCTTATTTACACAATGAGTGAGGACCTCAAATTCATCATTCGATAAATTTCCAAACTGGGGTCTTAATCTCGGACCTCGCCGACACACCTGCTTACTCTCTGGTGGCGAGTAGCGAGCCCGAGTCATGCTGTGACAATCCCATACCTCAGCAGACCCAATGAAGCACCAAGCAGGATTGCAAACGGCGGTGCAACACCAAAATATCGTCCTCCCACAAAAGCCGTTGCGGTAACAACAACCCACCAAGGATCATCAGCCAAACTCTTGCCAGACTGGAAGCCTTGATCGATGTATCCGACCTGCCAAATCCTGTAGACAGCCGTGTAGATCAATCCGACTGCACCAGCATTGATGCCTCGTACGGCCGACTTGACCCAACGGCGACTTCTCAGAACTCCCCAGACGCCCATCGTTCCGTGAACGAGAACCATGCCTGGGACAAAGATACCGAGGTAGGCGATTAGCGCTCCTGCAATGGCAGGGTATCCGTTATTCGCAGCAGTAAGACCACCCAGGAACACGGCAAAGTTGAAGTTTGGTCCTGGGAAGGACTGGGCTATCGCTAGACCGATGAGAAAGTCACGCGGTGTAACCCAACCCTCAGCGACGACATATTCACGGAGTAGGGGAATAACCACAGGCCCGCCTCCAAAGATGATGGTGCCGGCGAGATACAAGTTTGCGAAGAGTTTGTAGAGGAGTGGTGCATCTTTCAATGTGGCTCGCAGGGCGATGACGACAATGAAGCTCGCCAGGAACACTGCGATTATTGCTGTGCCGGATCGCCACGAGAAGTTGAGGCGGTATCCCTGGGGCACGATCCTTGGTTCGTTGTCCCTCGACTCGGTAGGTTCCTGTTCGCGAAGGGCGATTGTCGAACTATTGGCGTTGTCCGTTCCGTTTTCAGCGCCCTGGATGTTCTCATTACCAGTCGGGTCCCCTCTTCTCATCCGGAGAATAGTCTTCTTGACAGCTCGTACCGGACGATGTAGCCAACGGTAGTCGAAGATGACAATGCAACATCCACCCGCAACAATGAGCACAGGGAAGTACCAGAGAGCGTTGTACAACATTCCCGCAGCGGCAGTGATGGACAAGACCAGTCTCGTAGGCTGATCCGTGATTGCTTTGTCTGATAGCTCAACTGCTGCTAGAGCGATGATGCCGACCGTTGCGGCGTTCAGGCCCGATAGAAGGGCGTATACAGCGCGAGGTAGAGTGTCGCCGATATTGGAGACACCGATCGAGAGGCCAAACATGCCAAAGCAACCAGGTAAGCTGTTGATGAGCGATTAGTTTTTGTTCCAGGTCTTGTGACTTTGGTCAAGATTTTACCTCCAGATAAGAAATGCAAGGATAGCTTCGAGTACTCCTCCGTGGATCAAGTTGATGCAGTACAGCATCTTGGTGCTTGCTGGACCGGAAAGGGCCTGAGAGACGCTGAACAGCTCCTGGAACTAAGCGCGTTTGTCAGTCTTTTGTTCAATTTGCAGTGCGATGAAATCTTACGATTTGCTCGTCGATCCATTGCAATTTGGTTACAAACTTGTCATGAAACTTTGCTCGTTAGTAGACGGACGTAAAACCGCGAGGGTGAGTGTTTTCTAACAATCTTGAAGTGGACGGGCGGTCCACCGAACGCGGTGAAGCCGAGATGCCAATTGACCTTGAGCGTCTGCAGCCCGCGATCTGCGGCTCTGCGCACCTTGTTTTCCCAGCCGCCGACGACCATTTTAAACCCTTTAAGCTATTGACAGATACTCAATTGATGTGTTTGGAGGATGGAAGAAGATAAGTGACTCATGCAATGGCGATTTAAGCTTCATTTTACTCCTGGCTGTCACGTCATTGGATCTAAACCTCTTTCAACTCTTGGCCGCGATTGACCAATTATCGTGCGGGTGTGCCAGATACCTGTTTTCTCACCGTGATAATAATTGCCCTTGCGAATTTCACTTGACATCGGTGAATGAATCACTTTTACTCCATGTTGTTTCCTTGGCGACTGTCAGCCAATGGTGAGATATCTCTTGCGCACGTGGATTGACCCTGAAGTGCATTAGTTTACTGTCTCCATGTCCTTACGTATTACAAATGTAAAATAGCTGATAAAAGGAATCGAATTTTGCTGCAAGCCGTCAAAGAAGTCCCAACAACAAAATTGCCCTTTGTCTCAAATATGTGAGCAATTCCTTCCTATATCAACCGAAATTTCTGTATCGGCACACCTCTTTCCTTCAGCCTATGCTCTGACATCCGTGGATCGCAAAGTGTTTCGTCCTCAACGTAGTGCCCACATGGGTACTTATATTTCCACCCAAGAACCTCCGTCCCTCCCTCCCGAAAGGTATGTTCAGCATACCCATCAGGCAATGCAACTCCGTCAAGACGTGGATCCGATTTACGTAGAGGCTGCCCCTCTTTCCAAAATGCAAATGTCTGTGAAGCTGAAGACCAAACACTCTGCCAGCCGCGAAAATCGCTCCCGAGTAAGGCCTGGCTGTTAGAGAATTTTGGATGATAGCACGGTCCAACGACGATGTAGGTACCATCTTGTGGTTGGGGGCGGATAGCCAGGTTACTGGACAGGCCAAGAAGAGTTACTATCTTATCCCCAGGTTGGCTGCCCACAGGTACACAGACAAATGTCCCATTTCGAGTTCTTGTGCACTGGGCCACTCGAGCTGTTAGGGGAGTGCCCAGTCTACACAAGGAATTGTCCAAGCTCATCGCGCCTGTTGTCCATTGTCGTATAATTCGTCGCCCGATTTCCAGCGAAACCAAAAACCCTCTTGGAGGAGATCCAACTCTATCTGTGCTATAATCCCACAGGAATCCATAGGTCATCATAGCTATCAACTCATCAAGGCAGGCATCGTCTTGGTGAAAGTCGTCTTTTCCTGCGAGGTCTCGCAAAACCGGGAGAATTCTGGTAATGAAACCTGCCGGGTGGTAAAAGTTCTCTGCTGAGGGTAGATCAAATTGATTGCCGGATATCTCATCACAGGATACTCCCGTTACCTCTAGCACCCCGGGCTTGATCAGCTTTGCAGAAGCGGCCGATCTTCCGCCTGCGTTACTGTGGAGTGGTAAGCGACCCAGGGGTTTTTCGAGATCCACAGCCCAACTAGGAGATACAACGGAGTTGCAGAGTTCCAGAAAGTTAAGATTGCGTCTTTGTTTGATGTGAGCCATGCAGGCCGAGACGATGATCTCCTTGGCAGACTTCGTATAGTCCACTCGGATTGATCCCCCAAAATTAGGCTCCAGTAATCCTCGAAGTGCATATAGCCTATCACGATCATCAGAGCAATCGTACCTATTCGTCTTGCATAACAGACCGACCCATTCGGGATAACGACTGCGGACCCAGTCAGAATCCCTAGTGGTCGCAGACTTATTTATAAATACCTCCATGTTCCTGATGTGTCTAGACAAATCGAGGTAGAATGGCCTCGATTCACCCCAGTTATGCACACACATGAACACGGCTGCTTCTGCAAAGTCATTCCATAGCATCTCATCGTCGCCTAATCTCACTATTGATGTTTGCTGATTCGCCAAGACGATTTCCTGATGTGTCCAAAGTCGCCGGGACCAGTCCACGGCTAACAGATGTTCGAATGCGTGCCATTGGTCCAGGGTCAGAGGCAGAGGCCCTTCACAATCAATCTCCTGCCGCTCTCCGTCTACTGTAGGTGCAAAGTTGGGAGCGATACCCTTATTCGAAAGGTATATGGCCGGAGAAGAGAGTTGGCCTCTTACCCAACGCATTGTCTCTATGGCTATGGTGCCCCATGGTGTTGCAGGGCCAAGCCAGACAATGACATTTTGGGCCAGCCGATACACATCTGCCATTCGCTCAACTTGTGCAGAGCGCTCGGCGACATTCTTTTGATTGATACAGATCGAGTCGCACCAGATTAAACGTTTCCGATCACGCCATCTTAGTGAGCGCAAAGCGGAGGCCAAGTTGGATCCAATATCAAGATACCCAGAGTGAATACCAAAGGCTGAAAGGATGAACTTCTGGTAGCTGGAGCTGTCCAGATCTGGCTTTTCGTGACCCTTTCGCCATTTCGTCTTGAGTTTGACGGATTGAGGATGCGACTGATCGCCCCAGCAGTAAGAAAGAGCCTCGTAATCTGGGATATCGCCGTCTTTGGGCGACAATTTCCTTTGCACGAGGGTTCCAGTGAGGGGATCTTCTGGTGAGCCGGGTCGCAGTACCAGAAGCCGTATCTCCAAGGTGAGCAATGGGGGATATTGGAATGGTGGCATTTTTTTCGAGTATTGGGCAAATAAGAGAACATGAAGAAATGGGCATTTATTGTGGGCAATGAGGCCGATATTAAAAAGGCGTGGCATCCAGCCGCAGCGGCTACATGCACAGCGTGGCATGGATTGTAATCTAAGACTATTAAGCGCCTGAACTATGAATGGCTGACACAATGTTCCGTGTTTTATAAAGTTCGAGCCAATCAAGATAACAGTAAGCGTTAGCATAGCAAATCAGTACAATTACAATTACAATTACAATTACAACCACCACGTAACCAACATTTGATGGACCGCCTTTTGGCGCTGACATAGTGTGCACATGAACAGCATAAAGTTTGGGGTGAAAAGAATTGAATTGGAACCGAGCTCAGTATATAAGAAAGTCATAGAGTAAAGGCGAGGAAAATGACCGTATCCAGTACAAAGCCAACCCCATTTTTATGCCACCTAGCTGGAGGCAACCAAGACCTCAGGCTCCCCATTTGTGTAGCTGACGCAAACCTGTCCATTGCCATCAGAGGTGACAGTGCCACTTCCAAAGACCTTGTCCCAAGTCTTGTTATTCTTCCCAGTGTTGAAGCAATACTGTCCTGAGTATCCCTGCCCGCGGTTCAAAGTAAGAACAATGAGATCACCGTCCGCACGACTCCAAGCATATGCACTATCCTGAGAGTAAAGATGCTTGTGATCATTTCCAGCAAGGCCACCGACCGCTGAGCGAGCCTTGGAGAGACGTGAGATGTGTTGGTAGAGATCGGCGTTGGTGCTGAAGCTGCTTCGCCAGAGATCCTCGCGGTTGGCGGGATCATTGCCGCCAGCGTAACCTTGCTCTGTTCCGTAGTAGACGATGGGAATGCCTCGGGCGAGGATGACGTATGCGAGGGCGTTCTTGAGGAGAGCTTTGTCGTTCTTCTGGCTTAGCCAACGAGGGTTATCATGGTTGTCGATAAAGGTGCCGAGGATAGTGGGGTCGGGGAATTTGTTGCTGATCTCATCGTGCATGGCGACAACATCTGAAGGATCGCCCTTCTGTTGATAGAAGCGGTTCATGGGGTAATACATAGCATAGTTCAAAAGACCAGGCATGACCTGTGCATAACCAGCAAGATAGTCAGGCCCTCCATCCCAAACCTCACCGATGGCGTAAACACCAGCAGCGTCTTGGAAACCAGGCCAAAACGGCTTTTCGACATGCTTGACCGTATCTATACGAATACCGTCGAAGCTGTACTCAGAAACGAGCCATTTGATCCAGTCGTAGAGGAGCTGCTTGACGGTGTCGCTGCCGGTGTTGAGGTCGGGAAGACCGGCGATTTCGCACTGCTCAATACTGCTCTGGTTGCTGTAGTCGATGTCGCAGGGAGTATGGTATGAGCTTTGTTCGTTGAGGGGGGAGGGTTTGTGGTCTGAGATGCCTTTGCCCATGTGGTTTGCGACGACGTCGCACATGACGTACATGTTCTGGAACAGTCAGCACGGGATCGCGAAGCCAGACCAAGGTGGTCACAGCGGAACAGCATGCGAAGAGGAATTTGGGTTACCTTATCATGAGCAGACTGGACAAGACTCTTCAAGTCATCTGCAGTACCATACTTGGAGTTGACCGCATACAGATCCTTAGCCCAGTATCCATGGTATCCCCCATCAGTATCTATCGCCCTCGTCAGTCGCATTCTCTTACAAGTTTTCGCAACACTTACTGTCAACGACAGGAGTAATCCAAATAGCATCAAATCCCATGCCCTTGATATAATCAAGCTTCGACTCCAAACCCTTAAAAGTTCCACCACAGTAATTTCCGAGGTTTCCGCATGCACTACCGCCAGTATCATCAGCGCTGCGCGCAACACGATCAGTAAGTGCGAAATAGATGTTTCGCGACTTCCAAGCGTTTGCATCCGCTGCGCGTGCAAGCGGGCTGATGCTAGCGACAATGGTCGCAAGGAGAGAGAACTTCATGCTGAACAGTGGATGAGAGGGAGAAGGTTGAGCGTGCTGATGAATCTCAAGACATGGCGGGACAAAGCCCTTTTTATCGTAATATTGTGAACGATTTAAGACAAGACGAATAGTATGTTTCGGATGAGAAGGATTTAATTACAGTGTTAGAGCATTGTTCAGCTATAGCACCAAGGACCGAAGGATTCGTTAACAGTGGGTTAACAGCCGACCTAAAGCCCAAAAACCTTCGGAGGTGACTTCTCGCGCCTGATTGGGTGCGCCTGCGGGGTCATGTCATTAAACGTTATAGCGCACGAGCGTTTGAGGTTGAGACTGTAGCTCCAATGGCGATCATGGTGACAGGGATACACCAGATGACCTCTTTAACTTGGTATCGGCCCGAAACTCGATCTCCTTGGTGTCACGTTGACAGGCGGAGTTTCCGCGTGTTCCCTGCGCGTACCATGCACCACGTTGTCTGTCTACCTTCTCTGCATGGGTATCAAAGTGGTTCACCTCCCTATTCCATCACGGAGCTTTTTACAGCTAGCACCAACTAGGTAACAGTTCCTGTTGTTCTCTTGGAAAAACATCTTGACAGCCTTCAGCACTTTTACCGTTTTAGCATTGTTTCCCGTTTATTCGGGCCGCCCCCGCAAGTGTGAGTGGACTTGCAGATGTCTAGCATACATCCTCGGCTCTCAACCCCGGATTTCTGCATGTGTAGTATCCCTCTTTGAGCCTATGATTTCATTGACTAATAATGCCCTACCGGCAGTTCTCGGTCCTACTCTCTTGATCTCACTAGGCCAAGAACGTTTCTCCGTGGTGGAATTAATCTCGACTTCTTCTTTCGTATCTGACCCTATGAGTATGATGGGCACTGCGGATGATAGATCATTGGACTATTCAGCTGGTGATTGCTTCATCACCGCCGGTGAAGAGCCGAGCCTTGGATGAACTGACATCAGATGTTGATTTTAGTCATTGCATGAGCATCGTGAAAATCTTTTTCTTGGGGTGCTGGGTCCATATATGGTGTTTATGCTGTCGATCGCCATGCTCGATTGCCGAGGTTACCTCCCAAACCCAACACTATGGCCGTGCGACGTTGCAATGCAGCTCATTCTTGCTGCAAGCGAGCTTGCTCACTTCTTTCGCAAAGCATGAAGAGCGGTGTATTCTGACCGACTGACATCAAAATTCAGTCTATTCGGCTTTGAGGCCATCCGTAGCTATCCGCTGGCCCGATGAAGATGTAAAGGCGCAGTTATGAGTTCGGTGCTATTCGTATCATTGTCGGCCATTGGCGACATCAGAATAGTACAAGGTCTTTTCCTGTTTGCTTGGCGAACAAATCCCATCTCATATCACCGCCATTCTTCCAATAATCCCTCATAAACTCGAGGACATTTTCGTAACTGCCCATTCCACGTGCAGTCATGCTCTCCATCGTCTCCACGACAATAGTGCGTTCGGCATGAGTCGTTGAGTCGCAGCCTGCTGCAAGAAGTGGCCACAAAAGTTGAGCGTGAACAGGAGACTGCTTGTGAATGTTCTGTAATGAGTTGATGATTGATTTCACTGCTGTTTGAACTTTGAGATTGTCCTTGGGCAGTTCGTCAGCCCGTCTGTATAGACATAGTAGTGTTGCATCAGTGAACAGTCTGTGTGTAGTTTCTAATTCTGCCCGGAGCACCACGTCTGTCACTGTTGAAGCGGTCTTATTCCGAAGCTCGATCAATCGCAGTTCAAGTTCGTGAGAATATGCACTGCGTGCTAGATCATTTCCATACAATTCACCACTTGCATCGACATTTATGCAACGTGGCTCAGATAGCTCGCAAACCATATTCAGAGTAATCACTAGCTCTCTAGAAAAGCCGGAAGTGAGATCGATGCGCCCTAAATCAGGCATACATGTCAAAAGGTAGTCCCAGTCGATGAACCCCTTTGTCTGCCGTGAAGGTAAGGGCAGGCCTGAAAGTCTGTTCATCAGAAGGCAGTGAACAAGCCACTTGAGACTCATCCACCATAAAGGATCCAGGCTATACTTCGATTTATCGCGTTCAACGATATGAAGAGCCCCATTGAGATGCTTCCGAAAGGTCGTAGTATCCCCTGCGCAGACACATGTCGTAGCCAGCATTAACGTCGTCGGCAGTATAGTCACTCCCAAATCGCCGAATCCCGGTGTAGTAATTGCTTCTCGGAGGTTTCCCAAACACTCCACAGTCGCCGATATTGCTGCATTCTTCGATTCTGGGTTTCGCGCCATCCTGAAGAGTTGGCTGCTGCTGGCGGCGATCATTGCCCCCATTATACAAGGGCTGAGATCAGCGGCTGGTAGAAGCAAGCTTAGAGCCATGTCCGGTTGTAGTGGCCAGTATACTATTGCTGTATGGGCTACAAAGTGCTGGAAGTAGATCCGCCGAGGATCAGACCGGAGTGGAGGGTTGGACGGAAGAGAGAGGGAGATGCTGAGCCTTGGTGGACTCACTGCGGGGAAGGAAAACAAGAATTCAGAAGAGCCGTCTAGATTTGGTGATGAAAGAAAGTTGCTCTCGAATGTGTCGGATGTATCGGTATAAGAAATGAGTTGGTTGGAAGTGATAACTGAGCTTGTTGCCAGAGACACTTGTTGCTCACTAGCCGTCTCATTGGTTGAAGATACCTGTGTCGTGATCTGTGAATTGTGATTGAGTGAGTCTATATTCGATTTAATATTCTCATTTGGATGTAAATGAACCATACCTGAGCATTAGTAGCTGATTTCCGTTTTGCCACTCTGAAGCTCTTGACGCTCAACTCATATGAGCAAAGATGAGGGTATTTGTAACATCGTGAGCATGACGGCCTCTTCTCATCGCACTTGTTCAATGTCAATATATATGAGCTACAAGATATGGTGGCGAGCATACCTTTGCCTTCTTCCTCTTGCACTCAGTGCATCCTGCACGTCGTCTTTGGGACGGCTCCATTGCGCCATACACTTAGTATGTGAGACGGGAGACAAAAGTAATGAGAATCGTGCTTGGGATATGAGTCAGAGCTATGTTCGGGGCGATAGAGTGAGATTCTTGACGGTTTCTCATCATGAGGGTGAGAATTGATGTGAGACAAAATGAGGACCCCGCATATCGACAGGCAGACAGGGTTGAAAAAATCGGCAGAAGCCCAACAGCCAATTACAGTCCATCTTAGCCTCCCTGCCGGGACGCGATCAATCTTTGGCGTCGGCATCAAACACGCGACTAAATAAACCCGCCAAAAGCATGGCTGATCTCGTCAATTGACGACACACAATGATACAAACTCCATTATGCTCCGCCACTCCATAAGCACAACTCCAGCACCATGTTAAACGCGCCACAATGACAATCGACCCAGAGATCTTCGCTATCGGCCAAGAAGCCCTTGAACAATGGAGTGCCAACAAACTCTACGTCCACCGCACGCCTCTCATCCCAGCCAAAGTCGTCAGTAGAAAGTACGGTTCAAAACTTTGGTTCAAGCTTGATCACACTCAGTTCACTGGTTCTTACCATTTCCGAGGCGCCATAGCAAGAATGAAGGACAATCCTACCAAAAAGCCATTCGTGACAGCGTCGACGGGGAATCATGCCATGGGTGCTGCTCTTGCGGCGCATGCATTGGGAACGAAAGTCACTATCGTCATGCCAATGGCTGTTGAGAAACATCTACTTGAGAAGGTGATGCAGTACGGTCCTGAGATTGTGCGATATGGACATGATCTCAACGAAGCGAGGGCCTATGCGAAAGACCTTGCTCAAAGATCAGGCCATATATACTTCTCACCCTGCGATGAGATGATGGTCCTCGCAGGTCTAGGCACCGTCTGCGTTGAAGTGCTCCAGCAATTCGAAGCCTACGAGAGGGATATCCACCATATCTTCGCGCCCATGAGTGACATTGCACTGATAAGCGCCATAGGCTGCTTCGCCACAGATGCAAAAAGGCAAGCTGGCGATCTAAGACCCAAAGTCAAAGTCTGGGGCGTTACAGCGCTAAACTCAATGACACTTGCAGCTTCACTATCTGCTGGATTTCCCATCGAGACGGAAACATCACCTACGCTTGCTGCGTGCGAATCAGACAAGGATGTTATACGGCATGGGCTTGACTTTAGGTCGGCGAGGGCGACGGTTAATCATGTTGTTACGTGTACGGAGGCGGAGATCTTGATGGCGTTGAGACAGCTTCATTTGCAGGAGAAGCAGTATGTTGATGGGTTTTCGGCATTGGCGCTTGCTGGGTTTAATAAAGTTGCGGACAAGGTTAAACATCAGACGAGTACGGTTATCTTGTGTAGTGGGAACTACGATAGGGATTGGATGAGGAAGCTGGTTTATGGTTTGGGATAATGTGCGAAGCATGCACTTCAGATCGTCAAATTGATTTCTTGTGGTGATTTTGCTCGTGTCATTTCGGCTTATGTGAGGCTGTGCTATATATCAACGCTCTTTACCAATTCCTCCCATTCACGGCAAATCTCCAGCGTTTCTTCACACTTGGTCTTGATTCTTAACCAACTATCCGACCCCAAGGGTACCCTTAAAGGCACTTTCCTTCCCTCTGCCATGCCGGTGCCCTTGACTAGCTCAATCATCCTTGCAACAGCCTTCGCAGGATCACCCGGTGAACTTTCTGTCAAAGTTGCCTCAGCCTGTCGAACTGCATCATTGAACTGGGCATACTCTGGAACACGAGCCTCGACGTGCTGGATCTTGTTAAAGACTGGAGTGCGGCAGTATCCTGGCTCGACGATAAGGACTTTAAGGCCTGGAGCGAAGATGGCGAGTTCTTTGGATAGACACTCGACGGCGCCTGAAGTTGTCAGTGAGTGAGAGTTGGAAGAGTGGTCGCGGCTTACCTTCTAGGGCAAATTTGCTGGCGCAGTATCCTGATGCACTGGGGTCAGCGTGCCAGCCAGCTTGGGATCCGACGAAGAGCAAAGTTCCAAATCCCTTCTCTCTCAAGTACGGCAAGACGGCGCGGGTGATATTCATAGGTCCGTGAAAGTTGACCTGTAAAGACTTTTCCATATCCTCCTGACTTCTTATCATCAGCTACAATCAATCTAATTCACAACCCATAATACTCACGTCAGCTCTTCCAATGCCCCGCTGAGGATATACCCCGCGTTGTTGACGACAACATCGATTCCATCGTAAATACTCCAGGCCTCGTCTATCTTAGAGTTTATGACCTCGGGAGAGGACGAAACATCAAGATCTAGGATATCTGCACCAGTGTCTTTGAGATGTGAGAGTTTTGTTTCGGCGTTGCGGCCAGTGGCTATGACATTATCGCCTGCAGATAGAAGTTGACGAACGAGGGCTTCGCCGAACCCGCTGGAGCAGCCGGTGATGAACCAAGTCAACCCCATGATAGAAGAATTATGTATCTTTGGCATTCCAAATATCGTAGAGAAATCTGACGATGAGAGGCGCAAGAATCAATTCTTATACTTGCGGTGAGAATCAGGTTCGGGTCTTCCGTGGTGGATTGAGTCAGCATCAGTGGGACCAGTCTGACAGCTAACGTTATTTAATCTTGGCTATATTTGCTTGAAAGGAGCATCCTGATTGTAATTTGACAACGATGAACTATTCAATGATCCTGGGACCGAATCCAGCATGTTCAAGTGATAGTGACATGCGAGAGCCAAGAGAAATAATCGTCAATCTTAAACCTCCCCTCTACTACGTGTTTCCCATAAACCAAATCGATTGCATTACCATGGATTCACACCTTGAACTCCAATAACCTTCCCAACATCTTCATCCTTCTCACCCTTAACAACACGCGCGATTCGTTCCCCTCCTTCCGCCGGCTCAGCTGCTCCTCGCTGCTTGAGAGACTCGACATCACTCGTAAAGTTCGTCGCACACAACCCTGGATCCACCCCAAATACCAAGAAACCCTCTGCTTTAAGCCGAATGTTATACATCGACATGAGCATGTTCAGCCCAGCCTTACTAGTCCGGTATTCTACCGCACCAGCGCTATGAAGCGGCGATTCAGGGTTGGACGTAAGGGTGATGGACCCACTGCTCGAAGTTACAAAGAGGAGACGAGGAGGCTTGTGCTCCGACTTGCGAAGAAGGGGGAGAAACGCTTCAGTGACGCTTAGTGCACCAACGAGGTTCGTCTCGAGAACCCTGCGGAAAGCTTCGCGTGTTGGAGGGCTAGCCATTGAGATGATACCAGCGTTGTTGATCAGAATATCCAATCTACCCCACTCAGATGCTAGAGTCTGAGCAGCGGCATCGACGGAGTTATCATCTGTAACATCAATCTGAATGCTGGAGACTGTTCCTTTGATGTCGTCGAGTGACTGGAGTGACCGTGCTGCTATCTCCCCCTTGGCCTCATCTCGACTTCCAATGATGACATGGTATTTGACCGAAGAAAGGACTAGGTTCTTGGCGGTTTCGAATCCGACGCCTTGATTGGCGCCTAGTTGGGTATCTCAATGGAGAGTCTGTGTATCTTTGTGTGCGGCAACTCACCGGTAATAAGGACCAGCTGCTTGTATTTGGACATATTGTGCAAGATACTATATGAGCTTTGGTGGCAAATTGGAAGGTTCAAGGGAATTCCTGGCGAAATCAGTGGCATATGTAGCAGTGCTTTTGTGTCATGTCTTCATGTCGCTGCTGGCGGACTTAAGGCAAGGTCTAGCTTAAAATCCGCCCACGGGCATCTTGTATCGGAACGCTCGGAGATACCTCCACGGAGATATTAAGGTAAGCTCATTGGCCAATCGCATCTTTCCTTTCTGGTTTCAGTTCCTTCAGGATTCATTTGGGCTGGATTCATCTCATTCTTTCGGCCTGCGTAAATAACGAATCCAAGCCACTATGTGTTATTTACAGTTGAGGCTCGTGGCTGAGAGCTTAAACCAGCAGACAGAACTTAGAATCCAAGCCACCGTGTTAATACACTCCATTTAAGTATCCTCGCCAGACGATCCCTTGGTAGCACTTGGACGACGATGTAAGGAGATTTCAAAATGGGGAGAACTCGTGGTGCTTGAGACTATTTGAACTTGATGCATGAAGCGTAAGCCTAAAAGCCTTCGACTAACATCTCTGGCTAACCTGATATCTCAGACGCTCCTCGCCGTGAGCTATTGAGTATCCGACTGGACTTCTTTGTTGCATGTTCCATTCGTATATTTGAGTCCGTCTTACTCGCAGATTGCGGTAAGGCGCATGCCACAAAGTCTAGAATTGGCTGCAGCTATGGCACGCAAAAGACGACCTTATGTACCACGACAGTGCCCGTCAACTATTTAACTTCAAATGATGGCTGATGGTAGCAGATTCGTTGCAAAAAGCCCGAATTTGACATTGCAATGGGGCCCAGCGGCCCTGCTTTCATCCCTTGAAAGGCAGAACCAACAGCCAAATCCTAGCAATGCTGCCTTACCAAGATGCTCTCCCTCGTCATCCAACACAGACCTTTCAGGATGCAAAACTAGCCGCCCACAATCCTCGTTCACTCTCTCCCCAAAGGCTCCGGAGTTATATTTAAAGACTCTACGTTCTTCACACGTAATGAACGCGGGGCATCTTTCCCATCTGCTGATTTATTCCACGCCAAGAGTGAAGCTGGCGATCACGTTCTTCATAGAAAGAATACTGTTATCTTTGATTCACTTGGATAGGTCGTCAAATTTGACAACGAGCCCCGCTTCACTGTTGCGGAAGGCCAGTATCTTTGGTGGTTACGTCGACATCATCCAAGCGTACCTGTGCCTGATATATATGTTTAGAGGGAAGATAGAGGAGAAACCTTCTTGTATATGCAGTTGGTCGAGGTTGAACTTAGAGAAGGGTGGTATTCCTTGAGTAGAGGGGACAAAGCTGAAGTTAGCGAACAACTACGATATACGGTCGTTGGGCTACGTCGGGTGAAGCGCGATCCAGAGGAAAGGTTTCTTGGTACGTAAGAGCCCGACTTCCATGGGGATTATGATTTTGATCAGCAATAGGACAAATCAACCGCAGGCCACTACAAGATGTTGTATTCGCCGACGGAATCCGACCAAGAGCAGGACCGTTTTCATTTGTGGGGGAATTCCATGGCTGGTTTCCTTTCCTGATAAGACGACAAGCTGTAAGTGATCCCCACTGGAAAGATTATAAGCTTGAGGATATATCTGATCCATATCGTCAATTACTACCTGATGATCCTGGAGTTGTGTTCACTCATGCTGACCCCCACCAAAGCTTTCGGGGAGAACTTGGCGCATCTAGCAAAAAGAGTACCCTGTTTAAGTTCATCTTTAAAGGGCAAAAAACATACAACAGCGGGGATTCGCTGGTCGTCACCGACCCAACTACTAATCCGCCCCTTACAGGCTTGACGATGGGAGAGCGGACGGGATCCCGTATTTTCCTATAGGTATGGTCGTATGTGCTTTGCCAAGGTCGAAATTTGGTATAGATACAAATGCGGACGAAGCGTTATCTCCTTGTTCTAACGCCTTGACGTCCTGCGAGTCAGATATACATTTTAAGGTGAGTTAAAGCGCTAGTCAGTGACTAACCTGGAAGGAGTAGAGGTGGAGTGATTTTGTAAATCCCTTTATCTATCGTAGCTTGTTTGATCTGATGGAGAAGAGGACCAAAGATTCTCCCCTTCGAGTGCTATTCTGCAAACTGTAATACGCATGGCCTGCCAAGAAGTCCAGACTGTCTAAAAACGTCCGAACTACCCTGGAATGGTTTCACATGCGCCGGCTCCCAGTTTTCCGTTACGCTATGATGCTCGCTGCTGTTCTTTATACGGAGAAACCAATCAGAACAAGTTTCTGCCAGGCTGAGGGGATCGCCAAGCAAGCTAGACTATGAAGGTATAGCTAAGCGAAAACCTAATAGCTAGACGAGGCTGAGCGGTGGATTTACTGTGGATGCTTGCGCCATGACAGCGGATCCGGTGGGATCTTTATAGAGTCAAGGTCCCATGCGGTTGAATATTCGCATTTAGTTATTTTACCTTTGATTATGATGGCAGGGCAGTACTACGCTGTGCCGTCAAGCGGCCAGCACGACATCCATCTTGAATCCCAGAACCCATCAACACCGACCCCACCATCGCAACCACCCAGACCCTTCCAAGGTCTTCCAGCTCGTCGCCGATCAAAAGTAAAACTCTGGCTCGGCCTCATTGGAAAATGATTCATCACAGTCATCTTCATCATAGTAATCTACGGGATCTTGATCGCGTATGCTCTCTACGACGTCATATCAGAGAAACAGAAGAAATATTTTAATGCACTCATCACGGGGTTCCTTATTGCTCTGGGACTGTCAACTATGAGTCAGTTGACACATGCAGTGCAAGATTTGAGATGGTGGATTTTGAGTAAACGGCCGAGGTCCCGTCAAAAAGTAGGTTTAGAACGAGGTCTGGAAGCGGGCAGTTTACTAATGATGTAAAAATAGGTCAAGGCGATTTTGCATGTTCATAGCATGAGTCAAGTATTAGTCTTGGCATTTAAGTCGAGTCGGTGGACAATTCATGTTGGGGTCGCAACCTGGGTAGCACTATTTCTCGTGGGTTCACATCTGGTATCTCTCAAACCCTGACTAACCACAATCAGGCAACTCAAATCGGCTATGCCTCTCTAGGTCTATGCTACTCGGTTGAGAAAACCGAAGATCAGGCCCTCTTGGTTCCCGGGAGCGTCTCCATCGCGAATCTAAGCGCCATCTCAACCTCGAGTATTGTCAACGCATCTAGTTCACCCAAGAGCGAGGAGTACGCGGCAAACAGCTACGGGATCATGTCCCTGGCTTTAAATGAAGGGATCCCCGATGATATTCTTTCCCCCGGGACTTTATTCTTTGCAGATAATAAGTTTCTGTTTTGTGACGGCGGGTCTTGTGTCTATGTTTTTCGCGAGACGAATACGCTTAGTCTGGATAATCCGATGAGTGCTCCTGTCTCGGCGGTCACGGACAGGATGGTGAATATCACGACGCATTGCGACGCGTTGAAGGTCCATCGAGGCGGCAATGGAACCGGGGAGCTGATCACTGTCGGCAATGGGAGCAGAGAAACAAACATCACAGTACCTAGAACCGAGGTTCTTGATGAGAAAGTTTACATGACATCTGCGTCTCGCAACTGCGGCAGAGATTGCAGCATTGTGTTGGTGTTTGAACCATCGTCGACAGATCCATGGCTTTACAACTGCACCGTCAAAATGAGCCCTGTTGAAAACGCCAAGAGGCCAGAGCATGAAGTTGGCGAGAGACTGATGCGTCTAGCAACATCAGCGATAGCCCTAGGAGGCCCCGACGGCCCAAATGACACCCGATCAAACAGCTACCCCGCAGCGTCTTTGTTCGGTATGCCACTCAATGGCTCAACGGAACAAGTAGAATCCCGTTTATCACGCTTCGCAGCGGGTATGCTGGCAGCTGTCATCGAATCAAACACAGATATTGTACTCGCTGGCCAAATGCCTACAATCGGACAGAAACTCAACGTCTCGCACTGGGGAATCATCACCTTGATCTTATGGATCACTGCGTTTCTTCAGTTATTCGTGGCTGTCGTGGCGACTAAAGTGTCGGAGCGCGTTGTTGTGCCAGAAGGCGATTCCCTTTCTGAGGCTAGAGTCTTGAGAGGCATGGTTGAGGAAGATATGATGGATGGGGAGATGGAAGACAATGTAGGAGGAAAGGGAAAGCGTTTGTGGATTTACAGAAATAGACACGTTGGTGACGGGTTGTATGATTTGTACATGGAGGAGGTTAGAACGTAGTACGCTAATATTATACATCTCAAGTTGATATTGGCGCAAGACCTAATTTATAGCCAGAGTATCAAGCTATGGCAATGGCTATAGCGACGTATCGAGACGAGCTACTGCCCAAAGCCTACAACTCCCTATTTGCAAGAGGCGTCTACAATCTTGGTGTTACCTATGATTGTGGAGTTATATTCTCGACGTTCATGTTAGCGCCCAACGAAATGAGCGTTCAAACGATCCTTACTTTTTCTTAATTTACAGCGCTGAGCAATGGTATTTAGTTATTATGTTCCCTTGTCTGGATTTTAGGTCTTCTATCTATTATTATATATCCCATGCCTCTGTCTTGTGATATTAATGTTAGCTCAGGGTAGGTAGCTTCCATTGGCACCGGGTTGACCTCGGCTCATGAATGTCTTGTCGAACTCCCTTTAATATCGATTGGCGGGTTTAGCTCAGTTGGGAGAGCGTCAGACTGAAGTCAAACTTCAATCAATTGATATCTGAAGGTCATGTGTTCGATCCACATAAACCGCAATTAGGTCTTTTTGCGACTTCTCTCTTTTACTATTTTCTTTTTACTTGAAAACTTAAGTGCCGACGACCGCTTTCAGGCTACTCTTTTATTTCTTTAGGTCAGCCTCCCTTTCTCAACTTACCAACCTGCCTTCCTGTACATCGCCATCACCAGACAGAGTCTGTAACAATATAGCTCCAACTGCCTCGTACCAGAAGAATGTAAAACAATGATGATATAAAATGATGCTGCGATACGCAGTCACGGTATCGACGTAAATATATGCAAACAGTATTGCCCTTAGCTCCTATCTCTCCACTTATCCGCGCCTCCTCAGTCTCAATCCTATTATGAACCTTTGTGACATTTCAGAGAAGTTCGGAACTTTAGTATCTAGCACGCAGTTTCTTCCAAAGCTTGTGCATACGCTCGGCTTGTCCAGGGGTAAACCCCTTGGGACCGCATTCGCTGCTCCTCGTTAGTCATGTTCACAGCCTCAAGATATGAACAACTTACGGCTCAACATAGTCCATGAAGTTATCCGTAGGATCAAAACCAGGCTTATCAGGGCAGCTGTTAAGGTCAGGTGGGGGGCACACTCCATACTCCGGAGGCGATGCCTCGTAAGGTGTATCGTCAACATAGTCACCTGGCTCTTCGCAACCATTTTCAAAAGTATGCTCCAGACCAAGCCAGTGTCCAACCTCATGAACGGTTACGTAGTTGAACTTGGGAGGAACCTCGCCAGGGTTGTCGGGCCTCATGATGCAGCCATCAAAGAGGATATCGTTCTTGGTTGGGTTGGCGACAGGGAGCTCGCATTTTCCACCAGGGGGCATACTTGCGATGAAGAACAGGTTGAGGTCTTTGTAGGTTCCTTGTCTCAACGCCGCTCGGAGCTCCTCTTCGAATTCACCGACTGGACTGATGGGATAAGCCTAGTCGGAATTGACGGTTCTGGTTGTGTTCATCAGTTTGAACGAGAAATTCCAGGGCTTGAACTTCTCGTTGAGAAGGTTCATCTGGTCATTGACTGTAGCTTGCTGGGAAGAGTTAGTACAGCGGCCGGTAAGGTTATCTTTGAGCTTACTTTAAGGTAGTTGTCTTCTTCCTTCTTACTCGCTGCGAGGATATGCACGTAGGTCTTGACCTCTACATTCTTATGTTGTCCTCGGATTTCGAGATGCTCATTTGCAAGGTCCTCTGGAATAGCTTTCAAGCCACTGCTGGATCCCGAAGTACCGCAGTCAAAGCCAGCGGCTGACACAGATTTGGCCAAGAGGCCGAGAGCAAGAGCAGATTTAAGATGCATACCGAGTGATGAGAGATAGATAACACGGTGAGTGCTTCAAGACAAGAGGCATAAATACATCAGATCTTACTGAGTTATATACATCTAAGCTTTTCGTATTGCTAGCTTGCAATTGGGATTTTCGAGTCCTTTGCAATCCTTCCTACACTGCGCCACGTTGACCAATACTAGTGGGATTCTTGGCTGTACCCCTCACGAACGCGAAACACGAGGCCGAACCATGCTAGCGTTACCTTAAGAACGATTGAATAGGAAATAAGAATCTTTTACCAGGGTGTTTTGGAGATGCAGGCAGGCTGACATCTTTCCCATTGGCTGGGAAAGTGTGAGGATCGCGGGCTTACGTGGACTTTCTCTCTTCTGGGCAGAGAATCAGGCAAAGGGACACAGCTGTAGGACTGGAATCGTAATCCTCGGACTTCAATAAGCCGTTTATCTTATGCGGTGAAGAATAGACTACTCTGAATTTGCTCACGACGCGCGGTCTCTATATCGCCTGCCTGACGTTGGCGGTCATGATGAATGTAGGTTTTCATGATGGAGCGAGTAGCCAATGCAGAACAGTACATTGCAATATAATAACGGTTAGGCATGGTTATTCTCGTATAACCTGCTGCGTTTGTACTGTCTTATTGATTTATGGTGAGAGGTTGCTGCGAAGATATCAACAGAATATGCCTTTAGGCTAATATCTGCTTACCAGGATCTTGAGTCCCTCATGTAAGGCTAATTTCGATTCTGTCAGGCGATACATGAGTTGCCCTGCGAATGTATGTCCTCTATGGGGATGACTACCGCCTATAAGGTTAAGTTTTAGGCTGCGAACACAGATAATGAATGACAACACGATTCCCCTTTACCGATATAAGCTTTTTTACCCATAAGCTTCACGATGACCAATGGATCTCGCTTATTTCATCCCATAGCCAGATAGTGTATTTGGTAGCTGATGTAGGTTGAGATCAAACATTTGAGTTCATGTGTCTTATCACAGATGCTAATGACAAACCTAGCAAGAGTCATAAATAAACTTTTTCTTTCAGGTCGTGGCTTATGAATTTTTTTTTTAAAGTTTCGTGAATGACATAAGAATGACCCGTGTCTACCTGGTTTCATGCTACACTTTTCGGTCCTTTATCAATACCCCTTCGAGTCACCCAACACGTACTGTCACGTACTCGAGCGAACATCACATTCTAATCATGGAGACATCTCAAGTGCCACCCGCAAACGAAGGCTTGTCAACATTTACGTGCTTCTCACGTCTTCCTCCCGAGTTGCGCGAAATGATATGGGAGTGCCTGATCTCTGTGCAGCGACACCTGAGGATAGAAGGCCGCTGGGGAAACCCAGCCAGGATTGTGTCTTTCTCAATCTCTAAGGGATCAGATCTCTCTCGAGTCTGCTCTGAGAGCCGAAAAGTCCTTTCTCGGATTATCGCTTATCAGACCGCGGAAGATGGAGATGGAGCTTCCATTAAGCGACAGTTCAGCATTGTTCTTCTGACAATACTCGATGCGCCTTCACTGGAGATCCTTGCTTCCATTACAGCCGATATCGATTGTATTGCTGTACCAAGGCTCGCCGTAGGACAGTTGAAAAAGCTCCATCTATCTTTGAAAAAGAGGGTAGCAGCTGGCAGTCGACAGATAAAAGTCATCTACACTGGTACAAAACCTTACCTTCAGGACCAGTGGCAGTGCCGACCCCCAGGAAATTACCTCGTGAAACCACTCGCTGATTTCTACATCATGGTCGACAGTGCTGTATCATCCCTGGGCAGCGATAAGAACTTCACTGTTAGAACAACCGAGGAAGAAAAGGAGTTCCGATTCTTCAACAGCCCATTCTGGTCAGTTTACCAGTCTCCAAAAGAGCTATGCTCGACCTGGATGAGACTTACTTTGAAGGACGGAGTCCCAGCACCGGTGATAAGGCCAAGCTTAATCACGATCCCCGCAGCCAGAGAGCACTGACTCGACTGGTACAGCCCAAATAAAATATCCAACGGCTAGATCCTGTGAAACGCTACCTAATAGATAGATAACTGACCGGGCCTGAGACATATTGATAGAGACTGGCAGAAACCTGATGCTAGTGGGGAGCTTTGGGGGGCAAAAAAGATTATTCAACGAAGGAAAGGGCCGACAAGAGAACAAGTCAGCACTGTCACGATACCATTACGATATCTTTCGCTATACTAGTTACAAGACAAGTGGTAGAATTAATATCGAATTAGTAAATGGACTTGAAAGTTGTACATGGTTGGAAAACATAATGGGACGGCATCAATATATGGCACTCAGAATGTTGATTTTGACTCTTTGTCCATGTTCGATGTGATGATCATCTCGTCTGGAGAACATCATGCTGGGAACGTCAGGGTAGAACAAGACAAAGGAAGACCCTCGAAGAGCAACAGCTCCTATGCGTCTGTTCCTCTTAACGCATCAACTCATCGGACAAGCTACACTTTAGCCCCAGCTCAGTTCTTGAAGAGTTATGTTTAATGCCTGGAACAGATCTACGATCTTACGTTAAGCCATTTGCGGCCAAACCGGCGGTCGAAGAACCACATTCCAGGTCCAACAATCCCCTAGTACGAAACTCCGGGAACCCACTACATCTCTTAAAATCACCAGTAAGAACCTTCCAAATCCAGTGCTGACCCGAAAATTAAGGGCCCGCTATTTGCCTCCGCCACCGCCCTGTTTCGAGACCGTTAGTGCTTATGTACAATGGATACCAGAAATGAAGCATAACGATCTTTATTCCTTCACAAAAGTCTCAAACAGACTAAAATCCTAAGACAGTAAATACAAATCACTCAGCCACAGAGGCTCGGCCCGCTAGAAATGAACAGGACCTAAGCTCAGACATCTGCAATGCTGTCTGGTATGTTGAGAAAGCCAAGTCTACAGGGGACCCCTGGAATGCTCAGCCTTGATATCCACCGCTAGACCAGGACCGACATAAGACATTCCTCTCAGTACGGTCTAGACGGAAATCCTACGATCCTTCGAGGTCATGGGTTTGGTATATAATAAGCGTGCCAAGTCACGATGGACACAGGCCAAGATACTCCCTAGACTTCACCATGCATATCGCTTCCTACGTCACCGTCGCATTTACCGTGCTTGGCCTGGCAGCTGCCTCGCCAAAGGGATGCGCTACCAAGCGATCCCCTGAGCCAAAGTTAGAGAACGGTCATTACATCGTCGACCGCGCGACAAAGTTCGCTAACAAGAAAGTCTGGACCTTCAATGGAAAGAGTCTTCCTGAGGGTCTTTACTCGAGCGATTATGAAGTTGGGAATACCCATGTTTTCACACCGTCGGGCGTGAAAGTCCGCAATGGATACCTTGAGTTGACGGTCCCTGGTGGACAAAAGTCGAAGCCCTACAAGGCTGCTGAGGTTGCGACTGAGATTGAGAACATCAAGTACGCTTCTGTCCGAACGACAGCTATTCTTAGCGAACCTGCAGGTGTTTGCAACGGTACGTTTATCCCGCCATTCCAATTGTTGATATACTGATGCTTTCAGGAATGTTCTTCTACCAATCCGACAGCCAAGAGACTGACATCGAGTGGCTTTCCGACCCCAAATCCGAGTCCAACTACGACGGTATTCGTAGATTATGGTTCACGAACCAAGACAACAACGGCGACGGAAAGCCTACTAATAAACCTGTCCTTCCGCCTGCGAACCCTACAACCACCGAGCACGAGTACCGAATTGACTGGACCAAGGGTCTCGTTGAGTTTTACGTTGATGGTGTAAAGCAGTGGTCTACCAAGAAGGATGTTCCTAATGTACCTGGGCCTTGGATCTGGAATAACTGGTCCAATGGCGATAAGGGCTGGAGTGCTGGACCTCCTAAGCAGAATGCTGTATTCAAGATTAAGAAGATTGAGATGTACTACAACACTGCTTAGAGGATGTTTGGATAGATGCTGGGTCTGGGTCCTGTAGAGTATTTGTATTTGGGTTGGTAGCATTGGATTGGAGAAAACAACCCAGTAAAGTCGAGATATAATTCTGTATGGGGAAAACCAATCCTCCTTCAATTACCGTCCTTCTCCTCCAAATTGAACCTCAATAATAAGCAAGCTCGATGTTTCAACGGGTTTTGATTCGACAGCTACACCGGAGAGGCACAGCATCTCAACATTTAATCCATCTTAGTCCCGAGCCATTTATGAGTCGAAATTAGCCTATCATCAAAAGTGTTGACAGTTGAGGCGTCCAGCGGTGATACGATTGCCATATAACCTAAATCTCCAAACTCCCTTGCCATCCATTACTGAAAGATAGTAGGGAAGGAATTCATTATTAGGCTGTTCAGAAGAAAAGCGTGCGAGGCGTCACTTGTCACAAAAAGGTACCTAGGACTACCGTTTCAATATCAACCTTTCAGTAAAATGACACCAACGTAATAAGTTATCCAAGAATTTATCCTGCGCAAAGTCCAAGTATCAAAGCGAGACACTATTCCGCCGCCGGGCTACTCTCCTTCGGCCTCTCAGGCTTCTGCCCATAAACACTAAACCTACACATCATTAGCATCCCAACCCACTCATGACACAATATCAAACTTACACATGACCAAAAGCCTGCGTCTTAGGATTCATAAGAGCCTTTCTCATCTCCGCCGCAAACAGCTGCATCTCCTCAGGCGACCACTTGAGAATCTCACAGAGCGGTAACTTGACGAAACCATCGAGAGCCTGGCTGAACGAAAGTCCCACGAAAGTTCCGAGCTCTTTCTTTTTCTTGTCCTTTGGCCAGCGCCCAACGGGGATTTTGTGCGTTTGAGGAGTTACGGATACGAAGCCAGCGTCTTTGGCGAGGGTTGAGAGCTTGCCGTTAGAGAAGTCGAATGTGCAGCCAATTGTTTCGCCGACTTGGGTGAAGATCTTTGCCCAGCGCGTGAAGATGCTAAGTTTGTTAGAATGGTGGTAAAGAGGAGGGGGCAGATGCATACTGCTCGTCGTCGACTTTGATCTCTGGGTTTTGAGACAGCATTTGCAGATCAGGTTCAATGTGCTGGAACCAACCACCTGGCTTGAGAGCCTTGTACATCTGACCATACAATCTATCCCAATCTGCAATGGTACCCTGAAGATATCGAATGTGGATGAAATCAAAAGACTCGGGTTCAAAGGTCCACTCGAGTTGAGCGTCGTCAATCTGAAATTCAACGTTTGGAGGCACGAAGCTTGGTTGGGTCGGAGTGATATCTGTAGCAATAACGCTGGCCGATGGGTATTCGTCTGCTACGTTTATAGCCCAGATACCAGTTCCTGTACCGATGTCCAAGATTTTCTATACGGCGTGAGGATGGGAGTCTATGGTGGTGAAGAGACGTACCTGAGGGTGGTCGCCGATGGGAGCAAGGAAGAGTTTGTCGTCGAGCATCAATTTCAACCAATGATGGCTAAAGTAGTTAGCTAATATGGATACCTGAGACGTTTGGCAATAAACTTACATGAGATCGAGCGCCTCAAGTTGCTCCTCGTCATTAGGGGCCCTGTTCATTAGCGACGCTTGCTCTTGACACGAAATGTCTTACCAATGCTTTCCATATTTGGGATTAGCATAAGTCCTCCCCTGGAAGTACTTATTCTCGAAGATACTCGACGTAATCGAGGCAGTTGACTCGGTTTCACTACCCCCGTCAACTATTGCAATCCCAACAAACAGTTTCATGAATATACCTATCAGCACTAAAGTTGCTCTCCGTGTCGTTCCCCACATCCAACTCAGGTTCCTACCAAGATTAGCACTCCCTGATCAAATCACCGTACGTAGATAGATAACATACAGCTTCAATTTGAGCCGCCATCTTTTCGTTAATGTCTTGTACAAAGAGATGAAATAAACTCACGCGTGCGGGGTCGGTGGTATCTTTATGTGTTTCTAGGCTTGGAGGGTTACATGACATGACATGTCGAATTGCTTCTGTGCCGCAGGCGCTGAAATGCATCAACGGAAGACGCTATCCACTGTTGGGAAAGTGACAGGTGGGGTTAGTTGCACTGCAGATGGGGGTCAACGGCCGTGTTTGTCTCTGTTTTGTCTGTTAGAAGGGTATTATGTAAGTAATCGTAGGTTGGCGAGTACTGCCTACATCTGTAATACCCATGATCCTACTCTGGAACATCTCGAGACATTCTTGTTTCTCAAAGGACGATGAAGAAATGCTTCATCAAGAAGCTATTATCTCTTGTCTCTTCTCTAGCCTGCGGGGCCAACTACGCTAATGCGACCATGGCTTGACAAGACCCTTGTTCTGGGCGTCTTCACAACAAGCTTTTTCAACAGTGGCATGTTGGTTATTGGTTGTGACAGATCTTTAACCTTTTGAAGCTGGGAGGGCCGTTGTAACGTGTTCACTTGGTAGCCACTCATGTTGTTGTGATGCGATTAGAGGCGGTTGACATCGCACCAGCTGCATGTACGCCGCGAAACGTTGGAGACGGCTGCATGTACGATAACGCGACAGTGCACAGTCCATACGCCTTTACTAAGTCACTTCATTGGTACTAAAGCTATAAGCAAAGGCTAAAAGCGAACAATCTCGCTCCAGTAATTCCAATCCAACAGGTCGTCGCCGACATTAAAATCCCATGCATCGAGTGCACTCCCCGCCATCTCACCATCACCCTGCCCAACACGTCTCTTACTCCAAAGCAATTCAATACAAGCCGGTGCAGTCTCACCCTCAGGTAACGCCTTCCGCCTCGCCTCCCAAGCTTCCAACGTCAAGTTCCCAAAAGCAGTGTATAACGAATTATCAACACTATCCACAAGCTCAGGGTGGTCAGTATACAAACTGTCTACCAATTTCCAAGCAAGATTGATTCTTGGTCCTGAATGCCGTCGGCGGAGTTCACTGATGACATAGATCCAAGCATCGATTTGGTAAAGTGATGTTAGATGGGTAAACATCTGAGATGAGAATTTACTCTCAAAACCGACGTTGACCAGTTCCAAGAATGACAGCGCGGCGTTGAAGAGAATATCGTTATCCTCTTTTGTCATGTAAACATCCGCATCACCAGGTGCTGCTCTAGCTCTTGGGTGATGTAACCTAAATCGCATTCTCGCAATAGCCAGTTTGGCCATTGCATACGTCAAGTCATGAAAAGGAACCGCTCTATCAAGCTTGACGAGATATTTCTCTGTGTAGATAGCTTCAAGCTCGTTGATGGCTTCGTCTTCAGCCTTGGTCGATCCTCCAGGCCTTCCGAAGCCGGGCGCTATGCAGTCAAAGACTTTTGCTGCTTTGGGAGATGAACGGAGCCATTGTGTTACTTCGAACTTCATCAGAACGCAGACCATTTCTGTGGGGCCGGTGTGTTGGACTGGAGGTTCAAGCATGTCTGGATGGAGGTCTGCGTCGTTGACGTTGAAGGGGAGTCGAACATCGCCGAATTCTGATCTTGCGAGTTTGATTCCTGGGGTAGAACAAGCGCGTACCCGAGAGTCGAGGCCCTTTATCTGCCACCACAGTCTAATGCGCATTTCTTTCTCAAAGAAGGATAGCTTGGCGTCGGTATCGGATTTGTGTAGACCCATCATCTGTCCAGCTCTTATGGCAACAGCCGTCATGGTACTAGCCAGGTCTGTTTCTGGATTCGAAAATGTAAAAAGGACCATGGCCTGCAGAGTCTCAAGATCTTTTGTCGTCATGAAATCAGCTGCCGTAAGTGCCCGTATCGTGGCGGTGCGATAGCGCGTGAGCAATGCCCCTCTATCCTCCCCCAAAGACGATTGACACGCTTCTGAGGACAGTGAGGTAACTGAAAGAAGGTGAATGGAGAACATTAGTGCTGATAAGGGTTTTGGTATGTTTGTTGGATCCCAACTTGCTTCTAAAATGCGCTTCTGGAGACTTGGGACGTGAATAATCTTGATAAGAGGATTGACACATTCGACAAAGGTCTGCCAGAAGAAGAAGATCTGCTTCGGTTCTGGATGGTTTTCGTAGACTTTTGAATCGGGGTCGAGAATCATGGAGTGGAATGATGGTGAGGAATGGAGAAAAGGGTCGTCTTTGTTTCGCAGTGTGAGCGTGGGAGGATACTTGAGCTGTAGCGATGTTAGTCGTAGTGTCGCATCAATATCAAAGCTACTCACCTCATGACTCAGTTTTGACCAAAGACATCTACATAAGTCAGTATCAGTGCATGCTATTGATAAACAGGACGACTTACAACTCCGTCGCAGCATCCGACCCCGTCGACGTATCTTCCTTCTTCGCCTCCAAACCCGATTCCACCCAAACATTAGCATGCTGACTATAATCCACACCACTCTTCTGCATCAACTGCTCATACTGCGCCAACCTCGCGAGCAAATCCTCATCAGCAGCTCTTTTTCGAGGTTTCAGCGGCGGAGGCGTTTCGTACGTGCATTCTGCTCTACCTTTCTGACAGTTTGAGCAGGGATGTTGACGATCGCACTTTACTTTTCGTCGGGCGCACATTGAACATGCGAATTTCCGTAGTTCGGCCATGATGATATGATGATGGGGAGTGTGAGGTAG
>JABEEO010000438.1:0-55465 GCA_013364945.1 Fusarium tupiense | reverse complement strand
GCGATCCAATTCCGGAATTGGAACACGTTTGAAACTCTGTCTTGTCTAACGTCATACAATTTATCCAGGTCTCTTCTTCACCATCACATCGCAAAGTGGCCGACAGGCCGCTAATTATACCAGATCATTCTCCACGATGGTATTGTCGCCTCCCTCGATCTTGCGACTCTTCTGATCCTACCGACACCACAATGCCCCTGAATGAGACCAGCCGTTATGCCCGTATGCGAACCCCAGCATGGCTCAATCCATCCCCTCAACCACCATCAGATGCCCAGAAAGAACGCCGCCGACTGAATGATGCGCTTATCAACGATCCTAATTCCGATATCCTCATCGACTTCAACTCGCAGCAAGGTTTCTACGAAGCGGCAAAGAAGAAGAAAACAAAAACACCTTCTGCTCCTCCACCGCCGCCGCCGCCTCCTGCGGCTCCACCAGCAGACGATGGTCAAAAGGATGACAATACTGGAGGAGATGGAGGAGCCAGTGGAGGAGACGCTGCAGGCGGCGCCGGTGACGGAAATGGCGATAGCAACAGCAACTCGCCCCCGAAACCTCCCACAACCTTCGAGAATATCAATCTCGGAGAGAACAAACTAGATCTTGGTTTGAGCCCACCAGAATCGAAAGGCATTTCTAGTTCATGGGGCGCGAAATTGGGCTTTGGAGGAGGAGGATGGGGTTGGGGCGTAGGAGGGAAAAGCGAAACGTCACAGGCACCAGCACCAGCACCAGCACCGGCACCGCCGCCACCACAAGAAAACAAGGCTGAAGAGAACCCCTGGGACAAACCTAAAGATAGAATAGGAGGAATTGAAGAAGATGACGATGGTTGGGGCTTTGGTGCCAAGAAAGAGAAGAAGAAAGGTTCCACGCTCTGGGGCGCTGAACCTGACGAGGGACCAAAAGATGGTGATGATCCTTGGGGTTGGAGTGGTCAAAAAAAGAAGGGCAAAGCTGGTGGCATCCTGGAAGAACTTGCCCTCGATTCCGATACTGCACCTCCGAACGGAAAGAAGGATATTTGGGATACTTGGGGAATATCCAAAAAAGATCGGGCCAAGAAGAAGGGTATCATGGAGGAAGTTGCGTTGGCAGCTGCACCTGAACCCCCTCCAATGGATGATCAGTGGGGTGGCTGGTCTGGGAAAAAGGAGCATTCACAAAGTTCACTTTGGGGAGCTCAAGATTCAATACCCGCGCCTGCACCTGATCCCCCTTCATTTGAAGACAAGGACGGTGACGACTTTTGGAGTACTTTTGGCACTGGAAAGGCAAAACCTCCGCCAGAGGAGACGAGTGGATGGGGATCATGGGGTGTGGGAAAGAAAGGTGAGGATGAAACAAGTGAGTCAAATTTCTTTAAAGCTCATCAAATCCCAGAGCCGCCTAATAAAGAAGACGACGGTTGGGATCTATGGGGAACAGGTAAGAAAAAGAAGAAAGCTGGCGACTTGATTCAAATAGAGGATGATATCCCTCCTCCCGCCCCCGATCCCGTCGAGGCTGTTGGCACCGACGACCTCCTCGATTCTTGGGGTTTTGGCAAGAAGCCCAAGAAACCGGCCGCTGACCCGTTCGATTTTAAAACTTCCGGCGCCGATGATCCTAACGATGCTTTTTGGGGTTCAATAGACAACAAGAAGCCT
Organism: Fusarium tupiense; assembly: GCA_013364945.1. Taxonomy (NCBI): domain Eukaryota; kingdom Fungi; phylum Ascomycota; class Sordariomycetes; order Hypocreales; family Nectriaceae; genus Fusarium; species Fusarium tupiense. Next base: position 53,813 of record JABEEO010000438.1, on the reverse strand, counting down.
AATGCACATGAGTTTCTTATCGATGCTACTGGTGAGCCATATCATGATATTTTTGAGGAAGGGTTGAGAAGCAAGGCTCGAGATGATGTTATATGGAAAAAGTCAACTGGGGTTGGACTTCATTCCTCGGGGTGGAGAAGTTAGAGAACATCGAAAACTCGCCTTGTCTGACTGCCCTCCCCCAATATCAACCCCCACACTTGTAGAACTAGCTGAACGGATGGATTAATAGGATACCCAGAGCAAGCCGCCAGAGAAGCTGAAGAGCAAGCCGCTCGCGAAGCTGAGGAAGCCGAGGCCGCTCGTGAAGACGAAGAGATTGCCAGTCTCTTGGACAAGAAATCTAAAAGAGGAGGTCGGCTTCTTAAGACAGATCGAGAACGTCTTGTTCTTCTCGAAGGGAATGCCACACGAAGAGCTGAGGCTCGAGCTACTCGTGAGGCCGAGATCGCAGCTGCTAATGAAGCTGCACAAGCCGCCGCTGACGCTCAAGCAGCAGCTGACGCCGAAGCTGTCGCTTTACAGGCCGCGGAAGACGCTGAAGCCGCAAAGGAGAACGAGGAGCTTGCGACACTATTAGCGAAGAAGCAGAAACGCAACGGGAAGTTGTTGAAAAAGGATCAAGAACGCCTTACTCTGCTCGAAGGGAATGTCTCAAGGAGGGCCGAAGCTCAAGCAGCCCGGGAAGCCGAAGCCATTGCTGCTGCTCCAGTTGCCCCGGCGGCACCTCCTGATGAACTCCTTTCTCAAGAGACAGAGCGGGATGGCCTTGCCACGGAAGCAGCTGTAGAAGCTGACACTGCACTTGCCACCGAAATTGCGCAGGAAGAGGCGGAAATAGAGAACCTGCAGTCGAAGAAGGCGAAGAAAGGAAAACTTCTCAAAAAAGAGCAGGAACGGCTGAATCTCTTGATCAACAATGCGGCGAAACGAGCCGAGGAACAAGCAGCGAAAGAAGCAGAAGAGCAGGCGGCAGCGGCAGCGGCAGCAGCTGAAGCCGAAGCCGAAGCCGCTGCCCAAGCTGCCGCAGACGTCGAGGCCGCAGTTCAAGCCGCTGCAGAAGCTGAAGCTGAGGTAGCTGCCAAGGAAGAGGAGGAAATGGCAGTGCTGAAAGCCAAGAAAGCCAAGAAGGTCAAGCTAACAAAGAATGAAACAACTCGACTAATGGCCTTGGTTGGCAACTCAGTAAAGCGAGCTCAGGAAAAATCCGTCAAAGAGGCTGAGGAAGCAGCCGCGGCGCAGGCTGCTAAGGAAGCCGAGGAGTCTGCAGCCCGTGAAGCAGATGCGCTGGCAGCCCGTGAGGCTGAAGTGACCGCTGCCCGTGAAGCAGAGGCTGCAGTTGCTGCCGAAGAAGAGAAGGAACTTGCAGATCTTACCGCTAAGAAGATCAAGCGTGGCGGTAATCTGATTAAGAAGAAGGATGTGGAGCGTTTTAATGTCCTCACTCAACGGGCTGCCGAACGAGCCGAACGAGCAGCTAAGCAAGCTGAAGCGATTGGTGCTATTGAAGCTCAAGGGGAGCTTGCAGAAGCCACCCACGGAAATGCAGAGGTGGTGGCCGAAGCTCAAAGCGAGCCAGAGCCTGAGCAACCGCTTGTAGACATAGACACAACATCTACTGATCCTGATCCTGTTACAGGTCCTGACACAGCTATTATCGCAGAGGAAGAAGCAGAGTTAGCCGGTCTAGACGCAAAGAAGATAAGAAAAGGCAAGCTTGGCAAAAAGGATACAGAGCGGTATAACATCCTCACAGAAAATGCTGCGCAACGACTAGCTGCAAAAGAAGCAGAAGAAGCAGAAGAAGCAGAAGAAGCGGCAGCCGCTGCCGTGGCTGAGGCCGAGGCTGTAAAAGAGGCTGAGGAAGCTGCAGCAGTAGCAGCTGCAGCCGCAGCCGCAGCAGAAGCGGAAGCCATAACAGCAAGCGAAGCTGAAGCTATCCTGATTGCTGATGAAGAGGCAGAGCTTGCCACTCTTGCTGCCAAGAAGGCCAAAAGAGGGAAGCTTGTCAAAAGGGACGCCGACCGTTTTAATATTCTGACAGAAAATGCTGCGCAGCGACAAGCCGCTAAGGAAGCAGAAGAAGCAGCTGCCGCCGCTGTGGCAGCGGAGGCCGAGGAGCAGGCTGCAAAGGAAGCAGAAGAAGCAGCTGCCGCCGCTGTGGCAGCGGAGGCCGAGGAGCAGGCTGCAAAGGAAGCGGAAGAAGCAGCAGCTGCTGAATCTGCTGCTGCCATAGAGGCGGCTGAAGCAGAGGCAGCAGCAGCTCGTGAAGCAGAGGATGCAGCTATTGCCGAGGAAGAAGCCGAGCTGGCTGTATTAACCACCAAGAAAGCTAAGAAGGGCAAGCTTGCAAAGAAAGATGCTGATCGATTTGCTGTTTTATCGGAAAATGCAGAAAGGCGGGCTCAAGAAATAGCCCAGACTACCGAGCAACCTGAAGATCCTACACTGGAACCCGAGACAGAAGTTAACGAACCTTCTCCTGAACCAGCCACAGATGTGGTTTCTGCCGAGGCTGAAGACCCTGATGCTATTGCAGCTGCTGAGGCAGAAGCCGCTGCTATTGCTGACGAAGAATCTGAACTTGCTGCTTTGATTGCCAAGAAGGAGCGAAAGGGCAAGCTTGGGAAGAAAGATACCGACCGCTATAACCTTCTCACTACTAATAGCACAGCACGGGCAGAGAAAGCGTCCCAAGAAGAGGCAGCTGCTCAAGCCACTGCTGAGGCTGAAGCAGCCGCACAAGCTGAAGTGGAGCAGGCAGCTGCGGCTGATGCTGCTGCTCTTGAAGAGGCTGCTGCTAGAGAGGCTGCAGAGGCAGAAGCTCTCCTTATTGCCGAAGAGGAGGATGAGTTAGCTGCTCTGAGTGCAAAGAAGAATAGGAAGGGCAAACTCGGGAAAAAGGATAGTGACCGATTTGCTATCCTGACCGAGAATGCAACTCAACGAGCCGGGAAGGCTGCTGCGTCAGAAGTAATGAAAGAGGCTGTTCTTGAAGTTCAAGATCTCCCTACTGAAATTCCTGCCGATGCTGAAGCCGAAGTCGACGCTGAAGCCGAAGTCGACGCTGAAGCAGCTGAGGCCGCCGCTATCGAGGCAGAAGCAGCTGCCATTGCTGCTACTATTGCTGCCGAAGAGGAAGAGGAGCTAGCTGCCTTGATTGCCAAGAAAGACAAAAAGGGCAAACTAGGCAAAAAGGATAGCGACCGATTTGCTTTCCTTACCGAAAACGCTGCCCAAAGAGCCAGAAATACAGCACATGAAGAAGCCGCTGAGGATGACCAAGAAGCCGCTATCGCCGAGTCTGTAGATATCAATGATCGCCCAGCTGATATCGAGGACTCCCTATTCGAGAATGCTCCAGAGCCACCAGTTGTTGAAGAGGAGGCGACCCTTGAAGAAGATGCTGCAGCTGCAGAGGCTATAGCCTTGGTTGCCGCCGAGGAACAAGAAATTGCAGACCTAGAGGCGAAGAAGGCAAGGAAAGGCAAGCTGGGTAAGAGGGATACAGAACGATATGCCATCCTTATTGAAAACGCCGCTAAGAGAGCTGAAGAGCAAGCAACTAAGGAGGCCGAGCTCGCTGCTATTGAGTCTGCTGAAGCTGAGGCTGAGGCTGCTGCTGCTGCTGCTGAGGAAGAGGCGGTCGCGAGAGAGACCGCTGAAATTGAGGCTGCGGCAGTGATCGCTCAAGAGGAAGAAGAGCTTGCTGCCCTAGAAGCAAAAAAGCAGAGAAAAGGGAAGCTAGGACGCAAAGATACAGATCGATTTGACTATCTTTTGGGAAACAAGGTTGCAAGGGAAGCACAGGTTGCTGAGGAACGAGCTGTAAAGGAAGCCGAAGAGCAAGCACTTCAAGAAGCTGCAGCTGCTGAGGCAGCCGCCGCTGCCGAGGCTGAAGAGATAGCCTCAAGAGAGGCCGCTGAAGCCGAAGCTGCGGCTGTTGCTGAAGCTGAGGACGAAGAACTGGCCATCTTAGCAGCCAAGAAGGCCAAGAAGGGTAAACTAGGACGCAAGGATACAGAGCGTTTTGAGCAGTTGTCTTTGAATGCTGTGAAACGAGCCGAGAAACAAGAGGCCCGTGAGGTTGAGGCTGCTGCTGAGGAAGCCCCGGCCGTAGAAGAGCTACTTGGCGAAGAAGAGCTTGAAGAACCAAACCCGGAACCTGAAGGGACTGTCGAAGAAGCCCCTGATGTCCCGGTTCCCGATATTGACGATGAAGCCGCTGCCGAGGCCGCTGCCATAGCCGCAGAAGAAGAAGCAGAGCTTGCTTCTCTTGAAGCCAAGAAGGCTCGGAAAGGAAGGCTCGGAAGTAAGGATACCCAGAGATTCACATTTTTAACCGAAAACGTTTCAAGGCGCGCTGAAGAGCAGGCAACAAAGGATGCCGCCGCTCAAGCTCTGGCCCCGACTACCTCAGGAGGTGTTGCTGAAGAAGAAGAAGAAGAAGGAGGAGGAGAAAAAGAACAAGAAGAAGAAGATATTCCCGGCCAGGAAGATGCTGAAGCTGCTGCTATCGAAGCTGAAGCCGCCGCTATAGCTGCTACTATTGCTGCTGAAGAAGAGGAGGAGCTTGCCGCTCTTACCCTTAAGAAGACGCGAAAGGGCAGACTTGGCAGAAAGGATACAGAACGCTTTGATTTGTTGATGCAAAATGCAGCTATACGCGCGGAAGAACGTGCCATTAAAGAAGCTGAACTTGACGGTGAGGCCGAAGAATTGATACCTGAAGAGGTTGATGATAATCCTGAACCCGAGCCTGAGGAGAATCATGATGCTGAAGAAGTAGCTGCTCAGGAGGCAGCCGAAGCCGAAGCCAGAGCTATTGCTGCGGAGGAAGCGGCGGAACTTGCAGCGCTAAACAAGAAGAAAGCAAAGAAGGGTAAACTGGGCCGTTCTGATACTGAGCGAGTCAACATCCTTGTCGACAATGCTGCAAAGCGAGCCGAAGCTGAGGCGGCCAAGGAAGCAGGAGAGGATTTAGGAGACGCCCCCCGAGCTGAGGAAGAGGAGGACGATGAATTTGTTGATGCTGAAGATGGCGAGGAAGACGAGCTGGCTAAGGAGCTAGAATCTGAAGCCGAAGAACTTGCTGAGCCTGATCTACAGGAAGATGAAACGGCTATAGCCGAAGCTATGTTAGCTGAGGCAGCGGCACAAGCTGCGTTCATCGCAGAAGAAGAGGCCGAGTTAGCTGCGTTGACGAGGAAGAGGCTTAAGAAAGGAAAATTAGGCCGCAAAGATACTGAAAGACTTCAAGCGTTGACAGAGAATTCTGCTAAACGCGCTGAGGAGGCGGCAATCCGCGATGCAGAAGACGCAGTTGCAGAGGCAGCAGAGCTTCGTGAACCCCAACCCGAACCAGAACCAGAATCTGAAGCTGCTGAACCCGAGCCTGAAGATAATGGCCTGGGGGAAGCTGAACAAGCGGTAATCGCTGAGGAAGAGGCAGAACTGGCAGCTTTAATGAAAAAGAAGGCAAAGAAGGGAAAACTTGGTCGAAAGGACACCGAGAGATTTATCGTCTTGTCAGAAAATGCTACCCGCCGTGAACAAGAGCGAGCTGCTGTCGAGGCTGAGACTGAAGCCGTTCTGGAGGAGGCCGATATCGAAGGTGTGGGAGAGACTGGAGGAGAGGAGCCTGAGCCTGAGCCTGAGCTGGGGCCGGAGCCTTTAGAAACACAAGACGAAGAAGCTGAAGAGGCAGCTATTGCGAGGGAAGAGGAAGTCGAGCTCGAGGCCCTTAAAGCCAAGAAAGTAAGAAAGGGCAGGTTAGGTAGAAAAGATACCGAACGCTTTGCTATATTGGAGGAGAATGCAGCAAGGCGTGCAGAAGAACGTGCTGCCGCTGAGGCTGCTATAGCTAATCCACCTGAGGAAGACGGTGAAGGTGAGGAAGAGGAAGGGGAAGAGGAAGGGGAGGAGGAAGAGGAAGAGGAAGAGGAAGAGGAGCCTAAGGCAGACGAAATGGCAATCCAAGAAGCAGAGGAGGCAGCTATTGCTGAGGAGGAGGAGGAGGAGCTCGAAGCCCTTCAAGCAAAGAAGTCAAGAAAGGGCAGACTGGGCAGAAAAGACACCGAGCGGCTTCAAGTCTTGGAAGATCATGCGGCGAAGCGCGCCGAAGAACGCGCCGCTAAGGAAGTAGCAGCCGTTGAAGAAGACCTGGGAGCTGATGATGCTCAAGAGGAGGAGCAGGAGGAGGAAGAAGATGACAAAGAAGAAGAAGAAAATGAAGTCGAGGAAGAGGAAGAGGAAGAGGAAGAGGAAGAGGACGAGGACGAGGACGAGGATATCGATAATGGCGAAGTGGGAAAGGGGGGAGACGATGCTGATGCTGAGGAGGCATCAGCAGCAGCAGCGAGAGAAGCCGAAGAGGCAGCAGCTAAAGAGGCGTCAGAAGCCGCAGCTCGTGATGTGGTCACGAAAGAACTTCAGGAGCTTGACTCCCTCCAGTTCAAGAAAGCAAGAAAAGGTAGACTCGGCAGAAAAGATACCGAACGACTCAGAGTTCTAGAGGAGAACGCTACCCAGCGTGCTGCAGAGCTAGCCACCAAAGAAGAGGCTGCCGCAGCAGCAGAAGGTGAGGAAGCGGATCCAGTCGAATTTGGCAACCCTCCTGAAGATGATAAGTCGGACATTGAAGCCGAGGACAACGATGAGGATCAAGAAGCGGACGCTGAAGACACTGCGAATAAAGAGCCGTGTGACGTCGAAAATGAATCTATTCTCGGCGAAGACGAAGAAAAGGAACCAGAGGTACTGCCAGAGGATCAAGTCCCGGAAACCCCCGCGGATGATGAGATTGTCGAAGTTATCGACTTATCGCCAAAGAGAGAAAGGAAGGGTAGGAAGAGCAAATCTCGCCGCGATGCTCCTCCGCCTCCTCCAGTTCCAGATCCTCCGTTGACGCCACCACCTGAGCCGAAGCAGTCTCGAAGGCCCAAAATTCATCGCGAAGGAACTTCATTTGGTCGCTGGGCCGCGACACCACATGAAGAGAGGGATGAGCCCCAAGAGAAGTCAACTAGGCATAGACGGCGAGAGGAAAAGACGTCGTCCAAGGATTCCTCGTCCGACAAAGTCGAGAAGACTCCATCACGATCTCGTGGCACTGCTTTGTTCAGTAAACCCCCACTTACGCGTTCCGCTACCACGCGCGATAAGAAAGACGGCATCAGCAGCAAACGTCGCCACTCCACCAATGCTCGCGGACTTGTATCGCCTCCTCCTGAAGATGTGCTCATGGGCGAGGATGAATTAAGCAATCGCCGCAAGTCGCGTAAACCTCGATTGCGCGAAGATGAAGATGCAATGATGTCCGGCGCTGCTCCTGTGCCTGATAGGTATGAACGGCGTCGTTCAAATAAACCACGGTCGCACGAGGACGATGACATGGTTATGGTAGATCCTGAACTCGCGCCCGATAGACGCGAGCGCCGCCGGTCTCACAAACCACGATCTCGCGAAGAGGAAGAAGTCGCCGCGGTCGATACCGAACGTCGCCGGCGAACCAAGAGATCGAGGGATGAAGAGCCCGTGATGGTGGAGCCTGACGTTCCTTTTGACGCACCTCCTCGAAGTTCCAAGAAGTCCTCAGGTTTCGCTGGCCTTTTTAGTGGTTTGCGAACGCCGAAGACTGAACGACCTGACCCTCTGCGACGTCGCAGTACCTATGCGACAACTGACGACGAAGCCTTGCGCAGCGCCAAAATGGATGGCGATGCAGTATTAGTGGATGCTGACCGCGAAGCAAGACGCGCTGCACGCAGGGCCAAGAGGGCTGCTGAAAACGGTCCTGACCCCGAGGAAGCAGCGCGTCGAGCTCGAGATGAGATACGCCGTGAACGACGTCGACAGCGCGAGGAAGAAACCGATCCTCTAAAGCAAGATAAAGAGGCCCGCCGTGCTGAACGCAGGCGACAGCGTGATGAAGATGCAAGACGAGCCCAGGAGGAGCGACAAGCGCAAGAAGAACAACAACGACTGCAAGAGGAAAAGGAGGCACAAAGAGCTGAACGTAGGCGCTTGCGTAGAGAACAGGAAGCAGCCGCTGCTGCAGAACAAGCCGAAGATGAAGAGGCTCGTCGAGCTGCCAAACGTGAACGCCGCCGCCGCGACATAAAACGAGCTGCTCGAGGTGTAGAAGAGGAGGAAGGTCGTCAGCGACGAAGTCAGCAATCTGCAGACGAATATAATCAGCGGAGATCCCATCGCCGCGAAGAGAGACCGCAGGCTCCGGCTTGGCCTCATTCTGGAACTTCATCATGGGTTAAGGAGCACTCTGACGCACCCCCTCCTCCTGACCTCGGTGACGGGGGTGAAGCAAATGGTGGACAGACCGAGGACGAGTTGGCAAGACGTGAAGCTCGTCGAGCTCATCGATCGAAATACGAGGAAGAGCCCACAGAAGAGGCCGAAGATCGGCGAAGGCGACGAGCAAGGCGAGACGACCGTGAGCGCGGTGGTCGAGACAGAGAACGTCACCGAGATAGGCGCTCGGAAGGTAGCGACGAGCGACATCACACCCGTCGAGCGTCAACCTTTATGGAGGCAACAACAACACCTCGCACAAGTTGGTGGAAGAAGATCGCTGGATGAGGAGTGATCAGATGATGAACGAACGAACGATGCATGAGAGTCTATTTCAAGCGAGCGTGTTTGCCAATGCTATTTGAATGTTTGTCACTACTTCATGCATTTCGTTGTGGTGCTCTTGTTTTTGGTAACCACGTTCTGTGTCAACATGACACCAACGTGGATGTGGTCGGTGTTTAGGTTGGCTTGACATTATCAACTCATGGCCTATCTGGGATTGGTGCTTTGTGGATATTCTAGCATTGGATATTGATCTCGACTGGTATGGCATTTGAAGTCTGGATAAGTAAGTATGTACTTGGACTGTATGTGCTGGATATAGCGAACTGTTGTACTGCATGTATACCCAGGAAACAAGGCACGGTGTAAACTCAATAAATGATTTTTGGTTTAGATTTCACTTTTTATTAAAGCTGAATATTTCGATGCGTGACCATCTACCTACCTATGTTATTGGAGGTCTCTCTGTGTCGATTCTACCAAGTCACATTGTTGTCCACTACCTACTAAGTAGGTGCCCAGAGGCAAAGAGCCCGTTTCCCACTCTATTTGTCAATTTTTCGCCATCTTCCAGGCTGTACTAACGCCACTTCTAAGTTATGGAAGCACACGAGTTGGGGGTAATTCAGTCCAATTCAGATGATAATTAAATTGAATTCCTTGGGTGACTTCTTCACGCAATGATAGAGGCAATTCCAATATAGCCTGTCCCTTGTCCTAATCATCCTGGAGCATCCTCCCTGGTCTCGAGGTCCATGTCTCACTCCACTTCCCACCCACTAACCTGAGTACATGCCACTCCCAAGTTGCGCTGACGACACCTCAACCTTCAAGCCAACGTTCCCTTACAAACCACCACCACCGAAATACAACTACACACCTACATTGCAATTGCGGTACAGCCTGGCCAACTCAAGCGCCTCTCCCAGGCGCTACATCTACTTCTTCTGCAGCACATCGATGAGGTGTCCACCAGCGACCACGTCAATCAGTTGACGGCCGACAACGACGAGCTGTGACCCAACACCTCGGGCGCTATCGTCATTCGACCATGACTGCGCCAGGCAAAGGGTCGCGATGGGGAGCGTTCCTCTCGTCGGCCTTTGAAGGCGTCGAGAATCGTCTCGACAACTTACTGGATGAAGACCAACAGGCAGCACAAGGATATGAGCAGCAGCAGGGAATGAAGGCGGCGCCCGCGCCCGCGCCCTCGCCCTCGCCATCACCAAGCCCCAAACCGACTGCATCTGGTATGCCTCTCTTTTCTCCTCGGCCGTGTTCTGGTGCGGGCAGAATTGTCGCATGCTGACTCCCTGTTCTTACAGCTGCTGCCCCGAAGCCCAACCGTGCCAATGATCGTCTACAAGCCAGGTTGGCCAAGGCTATGGCCTCGCGAACCTCACAATCGTCTCCTCGCAGCTCCATCGATACTTCTCGTAGTTCGATTGACAAGGAGCGCCCTGCTAGCACTGAACCCGTAGTGATGAGACAAAGCATCGAAGTATCGGAAATCAAGCCAACTGAACCCGCCAACCAAGTCGACAAGTCAACCTCCTCTGACAGCCCAGCTTCCGCCCCCCCAGCTGAACAACCAGCGACATCTGAGGGAAGCGATAATAGGGAGAATAGTGAACAAGACCTCGAGCATGATTTCCTCACCCCGATTATCGTTGAGCCGCCCTCTAAGGCCGAACCTCGAAGTGCACCAGAACAAGAAGTTACGGACAAATCCGGCATCCAGCAAAAACCGAACAGTCCAATACCAGATACCAGGCACCCTGTAGAGGCTCCACAGATCGTAGATGCTCCAGTTGAAGAGTCACAGAAAGACCAGAACGCCACTCAAGCCCACGCGCTTCGTTCAGAAGAGATTCAAGAGTATATTGAGCAAATCGACTCACTACAAGCCAAACTGCAATTTCTATCTAAAAATGCCGCCGATGCAGCTAGGCAGACTGCAAGTTCTGCTGAAGCGGGTAGTGTAGAGCGCAAATTGGCCGAAAAGGATGAGAAGATCGCTCTGCTAATGGAGGAAGGACGAAAGCTTTCAACTTCAGAGCAAAAGTTCCGAACAACGGTTCGCAAGCTGCGCACCCAGATTATAGACAACGAGAAACAGGCCAACGAACTAAAAAAAGGTAAAGAAAAAGCTCTAGCCGAGATGGAATCCCTACGCAGTCGAATCAACAACAAGGAAGAGCAAGAGAAGAGAAATGAGGAAGTGCGGAAAGCGAGCGCTACGCTCCAGAAGGAAATCGACGCCCTGAAGAAAGACAAGGCTGTCAAGGAGGATGCCTATCGACGTCTGGAGCAAGAATCTAAAGCTAAGGCTGAGCACATACAAGCCACCCACACTGAGGCGTTGAAAAAGGCGTTAGATATTGAGAAGAACAAACAGCAGGAACTTGACCGTACTATCGCATCACTGCGGTCGGAAAACGAGGAATTGGTCGAGAAATTGCGCCTGACTGAGGTTGAGTGGCAAGAGAAGTTAGACCGGGCATTGGAACGTGGCCGGAATATTGAAGAAGAGCTGAAACTTGAGCTGAGAGCGGCCGAGGGCAAACTCGAGGCAATGAGAGTGACGGCCGAGGAGGCTTCTGCAGGATCTGGCGGTGACATCAAGTTGATACGACATATTGAAACCCTCCAATCGCAGTATGCATCAGCCAGCGAGAACTGGCAAGGTATAGAGACCTCACTCCTGACTAAGGCTGCCAGCCTTGAAAAGGAGAGGGACGAAGCGCAACGGCGAGAGTCAGAAATGCGGAAGAAGGCTCGTGACGCGGTAAACTATATGTTCTCTACTGTAAAAAAGGGGAAAGATGGCTGACACCTTCAACAGGCAACTCGATATAAGCGACTCGAGGATGAGCTTCAGGACGTTAGTCCAGCTCTCACAGTCGCTCGGCAGGAGCTCGAGACATGTCGTGAAGAGCTTGCTGCCCTCAGAGTCCAACACAAGAGCGTGGAGACGGCCCTCGAACAGGCACGCAACGAGCTCGAGAAGCAGCAGCGAGTGGCGAGCAGGGAGGTTTCGGCCGAGGCCGAACGAAGGCAATGGGCAGACGATGTTGCTACAAGCACACCCCGGTCTCAGAGCAGACCCGATTCCCCATTGCTCTCTGTTGCCCGAACCTTTAGCTCGGACTTCATCGGGCTTCCTGTACCAGCAAGACAGCCTCGTCGAGTGCCCACACCGGGAAGCCAAACCGAAAGCGCCGGCGATGGCTTCTTCTTTGGACGAAGAATGTCCAGTCAACCTCCTCGCCCTAGTGCTTTGTCCACGGCCGGCCATGCGATACCTCCCCCACCCCCTTTCTCGCCCTTTGAGCCACCTACTGAGTCACCACGCGCCGCATCTCCGCCACCAGATCGTGATGATGGTCTAGATGATGGTGATCCTTCATCCCCCCGCAACGTTGCGCAAGACATGATTTCGGTCTCGACAGTTGGGGCTGGTCCTTCTGTTCAGCTCGTCGAGAGAATGAGCGCGGCAATTCGACGACTGGAAGCCGAGAAGGTGGCTGCCAAAGAAGAGATGGCTCGTGTATGTAGCCAGCGAGACGAAGCGCGATCTGATATTGTGAACCTGATGACAGAGCTGGAAACACAAAAATCCGCTTCAGCAAGGGTAAAAGAGTTAGAAGCAGAAGTAGAGAACATTAACTCGCGATACCAGACAACATTAGAGATGCTGGGCGAGAAGAGCGAGCTCGTTGAGGAGCTCAAGGCTGACGTTCAGGACGTCAAGGACATGTATCGCGAGTTGGTTGAACGGACCGTGATGAAGTAAGAAAAGGGAAGAACTTGTTTCTATTTCACTTCGTTATCTTCTGCTTTGTTTTCGTTGCTTTCTCGTGTTCGCATCCTAGACCCGGCAAACGTCGTGATGCGTTGCACTTTTCCCCTCTTTCTTCCAGCATGTATTCCTAGCTACCCTGGCAACTCGATACCCTCACGCTCTGCACCTTGTAAGACATATCGGCGTACCTATTGGCAGAGAGATAGAGTTAGATGGGAGTTTATAGAGTGGTGCGAAGAGAAGAGAGCCAAGAACTCCGTGGTTGTTGTATTTTAGAGATATACATACTTCTTTATCTGGTGCCAGATCAAGTGCTAGCTCGTCCGCGCTGTTCTTGAGGGTGAAATCAGCGCCTTCTTTGAGGAGGGCAACAGCAGTGTCCCCTGGAGAACAGAAGTTAGTGGCTTTTTAACGCCGGTAGTAAAGGGAGTCTTTTTACCATGTCCCTCTGCAATTGCGTGATGAAGGGGGGTGAAACCCTCATTATCAGCAGGGTTTAGCGGACTTCTGTTTTTGAGAAGCAGAGTCACCATTGGCACAGAACCGACAGCAGCAGCGCGATGTATGGGATACTGCCCCCTGCGATCGCGTACTCGGGTCGACGCGCCATTGTCGATAAGAACACGGGCAATATCAAGGTTCTTCTTGGAGGCGACAAAGTGAAGGGCAGTCTATATGGTGAGCTTAGATGGTTCTCGATTTAGCTTTAGTGATCGAAGACTTACCTGTCCAGCAGAGTCTTCGAGGTCCGGTGAGTATATTTGGATTGGTAGACGGAGAGCAAGACTTACTCTTGAGGTTCAAGTCCGCGTCTTTGGAAATGATAAGTTTGACAACGGCTTCACCCTCTGGAACACTGGCTGAGATCATCAAAGGAGACCACCCGCTTTCATCCTAGAGTTTGTTGGTTATTGTCCTGGAGGTAGGAGGAGACTTTCAATGAGGAGTCGTTGCTCACCTGGACATCAGCATCGAAACTGCATTGGTTGGCTAACAACTGGACGATATCCAAGTTGTTAGAAGAAGCTGCCCAGTGTATTGGATACCGACCATCATTATCCTTTCGTTGGGACAATTTTGGGTCTGACTGTCCAAGAAATCAATGTCTGATACATATAATTACAAAGGCGAATGCTGACCTTGAGAAGCCCTTCAAAAACAGTTACTATATTTGCCGATTAGTGGTGATCCCAGTCATGGAGTTGTATAATTCATGAAGCATACCTCGCCCCTCACGAGCAGCGGCATGAAGAGGGAACTTGTCATCCATATCCATACTGCCTACGAAGCAACAAAGGCAGTAAAAAAATTAATATTGTTAATAAACTCCGTCGCGTTGGAGATATCAAACAGGTGTTGCTTGTTAGCGTGATGGATGACCAGCCGTACGTAGCTGATCTTACGTAGGTAGATCCCTGTTAGCGCAGCAGAGAGCTCGCAGGAAGTCAAGTCCCAGGTGGAGAGCGAGATGTAGGTACCCGAACCTCATAGCCACACATCTGTGGCGCTGTTGTGTAGAAAAATCTAGCGCCACACGCGGCTGCCAGCCTTTACACGCTTCCATCACAAAGGATACCCCCAGTTTATCATCATCATCATCATCATCAACATCCCCAGCGGTCATCCAGGTACTTTTGAGTCGCAAAAACAAGCGCACATACATCATGGAGACACCGGAAGTGTCTCAAGATGCTCTTCGACTCAATGCCCTCGCCGCACAAAATGCGACCGTCTCGAGAACAGTCTACGCCCATGCAGCCGAGCGATCGACCACAAAGCGCCAGAAGCTAGAAGACGCGTCCGAGGACCCCATCATCAAGAGACGGTTCCGCAGCGAATACTCAGATGTCGAGACTTTACCGCCATCAATTGCTGCGAAGCTTCCAACGAAACAGCCTGGGAAGAAGACTTCTAAGGCTGGTGTGCCTGCTCGCCCAGCAATGAAACTCCTTGAGGGGGCGCCTAGTTCGGGCAAGGCATCTGCTCCTGCTGCCAAGGACGAAAGTACACCACAGAACATGAGTCTTACGTCAAGAGGAGTGCAAGGCCTTCAGCAGCAGAAGCCAGAATGGCACGCGCCATGGAAGTTAATGAGGGTCATCTCTGGTCATCTCGGATGGGTGCGTAGTCTGGCTGTTGAACCTGGCAACAAATGGTTTGCAAGCGGCGCAGGAGATCGAACTATCAAGATTTGGGACTTGGCCACGGGCTCGCTGAGGTTGACTCTTACTGGACATATCAGTACTGTGCGCGGCCTCGCAGTGTCCCCTCGTCATCCTTACCTCTTCTCTTGTGGCGAAGACAAGATGGTCAAGTGCTGGGATCTCGAGACTAACAAAGTCATTCGTCACTACCACGGACATCTTAGCGGTGTCTATACTCTTGCCCTGCATCCAACCCTCGATGTTCTGGTCACTGGTGGGCGTGATGGTGTTGCCCGTGTCTGGGATATGCGGACCAGAAGTAACATTCACGTCCTGTCTGGCCACACCCAGACGGTTTCCGATCTTGTTTGTCAAGAGGCTGACCCTCAGGTTATCACCGGATCTTTGGATTCGACAGTCCGACTCTGGGATCTCGCAGCTGGCAAGACCATGGGTGTGCTAACTCATCACAAGAAAGGTGTTCGTGCTCTAGCAACACATCCATCAGAGTTCACATTTGCTAGCGGCAGTACAGGGAGTGTCAAGCAATGGAAGTGCCCTGAAGGTGCTTTCATGCAGAACTTCGAGGGCCACAATGCTATTATTAACACGATGAGTGTTAACGAGCAAAATGTCTTCTTTACAGGAGGTAAGTGATACGATTCGATCTTCCACACCACATGTGTCTAATCTGAACTGTAGGCGATAATGGCTCCATGAGCTTTTGGGATTGGAAGACTGGCCATCGATTCCAATCTCTTGATACCACAGCTCAACCCGGCTCTCTCGATGCCGAGGCAGGCATCATGAGCTCAACGTTCGATCGTTCTGGCCTACGACTGATCTGTGGTGAAGCTGATAAAACAAGTAAGTCTCTATCTTGTCTTGACATGCTCGTCTTTGCCTTGCTAATGCATCTATCCTCAGTCAAAATCTGGAAGCAAGACGAAACAGCTACAGAAGAATCACACCCTCTCGAATGGAAGCCCACACTGGCCCGACGAAAGTTTTAAAGGAGCAATTAGAGGTGGTATGTTTTTTTAATTATTAAGAATGAATCGTCGCAGGACGCCGTTCGGGTTCCATACTACACTACAACTGTTATACACCGATACCCAAAGCCTTAAGGTCTCCGTCATCACGGAGGGCCATTTTTACTTCATCGTCTGCAATAGAAAGACGGAGCTTACTGGACCTCTCTGCGCGCTGAGCTTCAAGGTTAATCAGGCCGGCTGCTACCAGTTCGAGCGCCGCTGTGTGAATGTGACCGGGTCTGGTCATTGGGCGCTGACTTCCCATCTGCGTTCCTTTCAGGCCATTATTGAGAACTGCTGCTACGCCTGGGAGTGCTGCTGGAGCTCGAAGGCAGGCACGGTGTATCTCGTCGAGGGTATCCCCGAAGGTTGTCTCGGCAAGACCTGTTCTTCGAATACGTAGCAAAAGAGCTGCCATGACAAGCTTGGACATCAAAGGCAGGCTTCGAAGGTGTTGTTGAATGGGATTAGTGGTTGCTTCGTTGATGGCCTTCTTGATTGTCGCAATAGTAACACGACCTGAACCTTTGGGTTGTGTTTGACTGTCTCGCTTGCTTGGAGTTGCAGGGTCACTGGGAGCATCGGCCTCGGCGAGCTCTACAGCTCGGCGGCAGATGTCAAGGGCTCTCCGGGCGTCACCGCTGACTGCGGCTACCTTTCGGCTGGCGAACTGTATAGCGTCAGGATCTACAATATTCCCAGGGACTCCTTCTAGTCGTGACTGAATGATCTTCATCAGTTGTTCGTGATTGTAACCAGGGAATGTGATACGTGTTAGACCTAAGGTTTTTAGTTGATATCACAGCAATGTGTCGGATTGAGATAATACCTAGTCGACTGCTGACCTTATTGCTGAGGGTTCTCTCGGGAAGATCCATGGTGTTTGCAACTGCAAGTACAATAAGACGGCTATGTCGTAAAGTGGGCCAGTTGAAGAAGTTGTACATGACGGCCTGATTCTTGGTGACTAGTTGGTCAAGCTCATCCATGAGCACAACACAAGGGATTCTGCGAGGGCTGGGGTTGTTGAACTCTCGTTCCAGATGATCAAGGGCCTGTGCTGGACTGGCTCTCTCCCCTTTGAGGGCTTCCCAGAGAAGAGTATAGGATTGGTGAGGGTCCGTGATCTTCATACCATTGATCTCCACGAATATGAAATCGTCCAGCTCATCAGAGCCTACCGCTTCTTCAAGCCTGGAGACGACCTCACGTACCGTCGCTGTTTTCCCTGTTCCAGGTGTTCCGGAAATGTAAATACAGTTACCTGTGCCATCCGAAATAGCTGCTTCGAGATGAGAATAAACCAAAGAAAATTCTCCTTCCCGACAAGGAAGACTGGTTGGGACCGAGGAGACATGTAGGCGAGATCGTGCTATCTGGAAAGGCGAAGATTCAATTTGACTGGGCGACAGTTTGCGTGTGGCCAAAGGCGTAAACTCAAGTCTCTTGCTTGCACTCCTACAAGTAATTGTTAATAACCCACGCCAGCGAGAGGGGCTCTCATCACAAACCTTTTGACACGAGAGCCTGGTGTGGCTTGGCTCCTTCGTGAAGTTGGCGTAGCAGCGACCGAGCCCCGTCCTGTTTTGGTTGGTGTCTGTGGGATTTGCGCAGGATGGTAAGTATCGTCAGAAGGTGATGGACTCCGAGCCTTTCGACGACGTCGTGTGACTTTCGTACCAGTCTTGACCCTATCCATCAAGGCAAACAAATCATGCTCACCCCGGTATATTTCCTCCCATATAAACTCGTCTGTGTATGTAGCAGTGCGGGTATTGCAGCCTCGTCGACAGACAAAGACCTTACCGAAGTCTGGATCACTTCGAGGAACCTTACCCTGGGGGTATCTCGCAAGAAAACCATCTTGAGACATGATCTTAGCTTTGCCGTTGATTGATGCCAGGGGGTTGATATCCCATGATGGAGAGATATAGAGTTCATTCTATAGCTTTTGATTAGTCTACATCCAACAGCGCCAAGGGGTTTCAAAGCTGACTGGGTAGTAATCGGATCGTTTTTTGTCCCTACTTCGAATCTCCTTTTCACTCGAAAACCACATAAAGTTTGCTGCTTTCTCTCCCTCGCCATCGTCTTCAACAAATTCGCAGATCAAGGCGATCCAGGCTTCATTAGAGCCATCAGCTTTGAGCATGACAGTGTCTCCGATTCTGCATTCAAATTGGCCAATCCTTGCCCCGACGATCCTGTCGCCTGTCACCTTTCTTCGTTTTCTATCGCTCTGTGTTCCATCACCTCGTTCGGTCGTTGGGGTAGAGTTATAGATCCATTGCCATGATAGTTCTACGTCCGCGAGCTCGTCGTCAGATAGATCTTGGGGAACTTTAGACAGTTGACGTTTTGTATTTTCTTCCGAGTTGATGGGGGCCATTATTTTGTCGTTAACCAATGCCAGGTGCTGCCACGGCGACTCACGCGTCGCAGGAGACGCGACTGAAGTAAGGAACAAATAATTGGTTGCTATGGGCTATGCATATACCGGGGCATTGTAGCCAGATACCTACTACCTCCCTAGGTACTCCATTTATCTCGAGCATTTCTTTAGGTAGGTACCTAGTAGTTAGGTGGGCTAGTGGGGAATCTCTAACACCTAAGGTAGTATTGATACTGAGCCTTACATGGTCGCATTATTGCTGCCTTTACGCAACAAAATCATACGTTTGAACAGAGTTATGGAGAGATGTAATCTACCTATATCCTACTCTTCCACCTTGACAATACTACAAGAACTTTAAAGTAACCATTTTATCTAAATAATTAATAGTATTTTTATATGTTTTTCTAAAATAACTTCTTCTAACTTCGATTGATAAATACAAGGCCATCCTTACTCGTCTTATTTATTCCTTATACTAACTCAGACATCTCACGAAATCAAAGAGAAACTTTAGACTACGTAAGGTACCTCATACTATGCGTCTACTTAACTACCTTACTTGCATTAATTAGGTAGGCACCTACCTAGACTTAACACATACCTAGATACCTACTACTTTACCTACCTACCTAGGTACCTACGACGTGAGGTGGGCAAACACCTGTGAGCTGAAAGCTGTGGCCATGCAAGATGCTGGATAGCAAACGGGATAGAGCAATCGTGCTTCGCCAATGAGATGGGCAGTATTAGCTTTGCACTCAAACAAAATGGAATGAAATTGTTTGCTTCATCCCGAAGGTACCTGCCTTACCTACCTTACCTTAGGCAGTCACCCGGCGTGATTCACTGTGCTGTTTCCAATGCACCTCTTCTCCTTCCTCCCCCTTCCGCCTTTCGCCTTCTCAACTCTCCCCAACTACCAGTCATTTCAATATCTCCTCTCCGGCCTGAACCTCAAAGAAAGATAAACATTGTCTACTCGCCACCAGCTCATCCTTCTCCGTTCTCTCTTAAGTAAGGGTGCTGCGCGACGTTATGTATCAGGGCAGGGGGGGAAGAATCCCCTCAGGTAGAGGTGACTCCATGCCTCCAACTTCTCTCTCAAAGGCTCTCAAGTTTGCGTCGACGAAAAATGAGAGGTTGAAGACAGCGAAAAACATCTACCAAGGTAGAGAAGACAAGATTCGGCAAGCCGAGGATGCTGAACACCTTGGCCGTCCACCGCCGGGAAAATATCTAGTACAGGTAATGATCCTCTCGAATTCGCTTCTAAGTTTATGTGACAGCATCTAACGAGACTTGAAGGCGAGCCTTGTACTTCCGGGGCAACACTTGCTACCTGTCGCATTGGATGAACCAGCGGCACTCGACGATATACGCAGAAAATATCGAGTCTATATCACGCGGGATGTGCCAAACATTCTTGAAATTCACTGCGATTCTATCCATCGCCTTCAGCAGGCGTTTGAAGCGGTCAACTGGAGAATTCGGGACATGCGTCTATCCAACGACAGTTCTCCCGCACGCTTTCTTATACAGAGACCAACTAATGCGGCCGTCACTGACATGATTCAGTTGAAACTTGGAGCACGCCCATCCTTTCTTTCTAAAACCTCAAACACTATCAGTAACGCTTCTTCAATGGATGAACATTTGCCAAGACTGGCGTCGGACCTGACATCCTCGGCAGAAGGCCTGATGGCACTCAATAAGACCATGGGCTTGCGAGTCAGTTTCGGGCACGTTATCATTGCCAAGAGACCGAAAGGCACCGAAGACGAGATCGCATTCGACCATTTCACCACACTTATGGACATGTATCCCAGTCGTGGAGGAGCCTCGATTGTAACCAGGTGAGCGGAGCAACATGCTCAAATGGGGGATCACTATATCTGACACCCAATAGACTTGGAGACGCTCACGAGGCGGAGCAACTCTTGCAGTATATCTCACGCCCAGAGGCCGGCATCTGCAAGAACATAAAGGACATGAGGCGAGGTTGTGAAGTTATTGTAGTGGCCAATGGTCTGCAAATCAAGACTGAGGCCGACTACAATCCTCAACTTATGCAACTAGCAATGGTCCGCGCTACGAGGCCAGAGACCCGGGCTCGTTGGAGTTGGACGACTGCTGCTCCTGACATGTACGTCAATTATTCGAAGAAGGAAAACCCTCCCACTTACTCATGTCTTGCACTTACAGGGAACACGATTGGAACATTCGAATGGATGCTTGGGACAAAGTGAACGTCCCAACAGAGTTTAGAGACCTTGCAAAGAGGATATCGGTTGTCTTCAAGCCAGACGAGGGCACCATTCTCCCTTTGCCAAATGTCAACACAAGTAAACTTACGATCTCCGATGAGCAATTCACTGAAATTCAGGCAAGATCTTGGGCAATAATCCCATTCAAAGACACCCCCTATGTCCTCAAGATCAACATCACCGAGACTCTAAAGGGATCTCGCACGATTGGGGAGCAAAATAGTACTTGGGGGGTTGAATTATACGCCCCCCACTGGGAGGAAAGTCTGAACTACTCCAGTAGCGGCCGAAAGGACTGGGGGGAGGGGCTCGAGAATATTTGGGAGGAGGGTGATGATCTCCAGTCGAGGCTCGGATGCTTCTTGCGGACCATTATGGAGGTCCAAGCTCTCCTGAACAGAGTGCATGCTGATACTGCCTCGTCATAGCAGGTACGCAAAGGCGATGCTGTGCCGCTTGGGGTATCACCGGATGATACCTACTAAACTGGGGTCTGGCTAATCTTAATCGGACCTAGAATAATGGGAAGTTTTTTATTCTTGCTTTCAGGCCTGTTGATCGCCTTGCCCTTGGCCAGCCATGATCTTTTGCCTCAAAACTGTTAGGGGTCATATTAGCCTTGCTCCCAGTAGAGGCTGCGTGGCCGAGAAAAGCATACCTTCTTCAATCGTTCGTGCGTTTGTCTGCTTCCGTTGGACAATAACCTCGAGATCTTTCAGGTTATTTCCCAGCTCCTCAACTTTGCTATCGTAGAACTTTTCGGCCGACTTGAGTTTCTGTGTGGTGGTCAATCAGTGAACGGTTCCAAGCTTGCCAGGATCACAAATACCTTTTCAACCAAGAATCCAGTGCCTACATCCACCAATACAGTATCGGCATCTGTGAGCTGACCACGAACGTAGAGTGAGTTGGTGAGAGGAACCAGTACAGAGTTGGAACCTGGAGCATGTCAGGTGCTGTTCAGAAAGCGAGACTGTGCGCTGAGTGGGAAGCGGCTAAGCATGCGGATTATGTACCTTCGGGAGCGGCAGCGCGGCTTTTAACGCATTGGAGGCAGTCTTTAAACTTGTTCTGGGCGGCATGGAGTTGTGCGAACGACGTTGTCAAGTGCTCGAGCTCTTCATCAAGCTGCTTCTTGACTTGGGCAAGCTGCTGGGGCTCTAGCGTATCGAGGTTGACTATAGCGCAATGGGAGTCAGCAAATGGATATTCAGAATGAGTTACTAAGTAGCTTTACTGGTTTCTTGTCTTCCAGCCATCTTTTTGGTGTATACTGAAGTGGCGGCGGACAGATTGTAGTTGTCGTGAATTAATGTCTAGGTGCCTTTGAATGCCCCTCCAGGGTCTCGCTTGAGTAATAAAATGACGTGGAGTTGTTGAATTCTACTAACGGGGGTGCTATAGGCACTGTCATAGGTAGAGAAGGCCACTAATTACTTCAGCACCTACCTGCCTAAGATCATAATGTAGTTACCTCCACTACTAACTTAAGTAGCTACTTTACTACCTTAGGTAGCAAGGAGGTGTCCAGGCAAAATCATCCATTGTCTTACCCCAGATGCTCCATTTCAGTTAATTATTTTCTCTTTTAACTTCTTTGATTTTGTCGATCCGTGTTGCTATGAACTGTGCTTTGTTTATTATACATTCGTCTCGAATGTAGTAGTTAGGTGATACTAACCCAGGTCCATCCCTTACAGTCGATCCAATAAATTAGAGATGAATTCTGGCAGAGCGTCAAGCTTTACAGTTTCTTTAATCGAAAGCTGTCTGCATTGAACCTCGCAAGTTCCATTCTCTTTGTAAGATCTTCCCATGATAACCAAAACAGGAAACCCTACTATATCGGCATCTTTCATCTTCCAGACAAATGATCGCTGGCGATCATCGAGAACGACGTCCAAGCCATTACGCGAACCGTCGCCTGCGGCAAGCAAGTCGTAAATTCTCAGAGAGTCTTCGGCTAAGTCTGGTGTAGGTATGATCGCAACCTCAAACGGCGCAATGGCTCGGGGCCAATTCAGTCCTTGCTCGTCCGCGAGAATCTCAGCAACAGCACCAAAGACTCTCGAAACGCCGACGCCATGGCAGCCCATTTGAAGAGGAATACGACTCCCTGGGACTAGCCCCTCTTCCGCAGCTCTCGCCGGAATCCCCGAGCGTGGTAAGGTGACACAAGCATCGAGTGGTACTGAATAGCGAGTTCCAAGTTGGAATGTGTGGCCGCACTCTAAAGCACGATGGATTTTTAAGGCGCCATCTCCACATCGAGGGCAAGCATCGCCATAAGTGATACGTGCCAAATTCAGCCCGCCACCAGAGGCTGTACTGCCGAATGTTGAGTACTCAACTTGGTATGGTTGAAGATCTTTGGGCAACAACGGTAACTGATCGCGAACTCTTTCAAATACCGGTACAAGTCTTCCATCAACAACATTGATTACTTTTGCCGTTCCGCTCTCCAATGATACTCCCCAAAGTGGCAAGGGATCCTCAATGGTGACGTCCAGCTCAGGGACAGCTGATTTGAGGGCATGGAGATTGAGACCGCTTTCTGCAGCGGTCCCCAATGATCGAGGATACCAAGCATTGATCAAGGTTTTTCGGTCCTTGGAGATACCTCGCCAAACACGAAATTCAGACGCCGGAGGGCTCTCTGAACCATCATATGCCGGAGAGGGGGGTCGGAGAGCAGCGACTTCGTCGTTAGCAGTATAGCCACAAGAGTCACAATTTACCACCGTATCTTCTCCGACAGAACTTGGCAAGTGATATTCATGACTTAAGTCTCCGCCCATATCACCAGAGCTTGCCTCGGCCACAAGATATGGGAGTTTTAGCTCATCAAAGAAGGCGCGGTATGCTGCAGACACCTGACGGTAGGTCTCCACAGCCTCAAGTGTTGTGAGGTCGAAAGTATAGAGATCCTTCATCAGGAACTCCCGTGAGCGCAGAAGGCCGTGGCGAGGGCGACGCTCATCGCGGTATTTTCGGGCTGAGAAACGTAACGTCAGTAGGTTTAGCATCAATGGTGAAGACAGAAATGCGAACTGATCTGGTAAAGTCGAATTGGGAGGTCCTTGTATGAATTGACGATTCCGGCGACAAGTAAGGTGATCTCCTCCTCATGTGTAGGCGACAATATCAGCGGAGTATCTTTACGATCTTTGAATCGAAAAAGCTGAACGAGTCAGCCCATACCGCTTCGTCAAAACTCCAGGCTCTTACCTCGGGCGCAACAGATTCAAGACGATCACTCTTTCGCCACAATTCTTCAGATGAAATAGTTGACAGAGATAATCTTGATGCACCTATGGATAACGTTTTAATGACATGTGCTAAGTTACTGGCATCGTACTGACCAACTGAGTGCATATGTTTATCGATCAACTTTTCTATCTTGTCCTGAACACGGAGGCCTAAGGGAAGAAGCTGGAAAATGCCAGAGTGAGCCTGCTGATGCATTAACACCCAAGTCATCGTTTGGCGACTCGGGCTAAGCGACCGACCTGGCGGAGGAAACCACCGCGAACGAGTTTTCCATGGCCAACTGAAATTTGATTAGCTCATAAGGGATTCAACAAAAACATAATTAACTCACACTCATCTTCATTAGCAGTGATACCCCCGGTTGGCACCCATATTCTTGACAGCGTAGACCGTTGCGAGTCGGCTTTTGCTAGACTTGTGACTGACAAGGCGCGCAGCTGGACACCCCAGGGGCCCTTTTGGATATAAGCGCCACCTATATGAGCAATCCTTTTTCCAATCATGATTTTAAGAACCGAGACGACAAGAGGTCTCAGCACATACAACTTTTATGAGATCAGGTCCTCTTTTGATAGTAATTCAACAATCGGAAGACCCTCCGTCTAATTGCTATCATTGTTAGTCATCCTGCATTAGCGCCCGTAGGCGCGCTAGACGCCCGGAAGGTGGAGGTGGGGCAATCGGGAAAATGTCAAGCCAAAAAAAAAAAAAGCTGGAGGTCTCCGAGATCCATTCTCATTTAAGAGTTTCCATCTCAGAGTTTCAATCAGCAAACCGGCTTTGACAACATGGCGAAGCCTTCTAAGAAATCGAAAGACAAAGGCCCTCGCAGCTCTTCCAAGGGCTCAAACTTCGACAATAGTGCACTGGATAATCTGACGTCTACAATCGACAAAAGGCTTGGCAAACGAAAGCAACCTCCAACCAAGGCTAACAGCGAGCAACATCAAAAGAGACAGCGAAATTCCGAGGGTTCATCTGGTGAGAAGAGCGGAAATATCGACGAAAAGACTCTATTAGAAGAGATTAAGGCCCTTGGTGGCGATGAGAGCGACCTGGCGCTTATTCAAGATGTTGATTCTGACGACGAAGAGTACACTCAGGGCCCCAAGGACTCTAGAGCTGTCGACAAGAGCCTTAAGGATGAGCTGGCCGCTTTCTCCAAACAACTTGGATTTGCAGAGGTTGAGATGAGTGAAGCCAGCGACCAAGAGGATGAGGAACAGGAAGAGGAAGAGGAAGAGGACGACGACGACGCTAAAGATAACGAAGTTGAGGGAGTCGATGACGACGATAGTGAGCAAGAACAGGCCGTGGCATCCAAGAAACCCGCCCAAAAGAAAGGTAATATGGTAGGTTGAACGATTTCTAGGGTGGGTTTTCTGACCGCTAACAGTAAGACAGGCTTTTGAGCCTCGAGCAGACTGGCATGATTCTGAGCTACGCAAACTTCCCGCGCCGACTACTGATGAGCCAACTCCGCCCAGAGCCGCTCTGGATGCTTTGAAACAGCACGCTCTGACACTTCTGGAGGAGGACGCAACCAAATACAGAACTAGCGTCTTTGCTCAATCTTCTCACAAGTTCTTGTCAACAATCATGACTTCAGGTACGCTTAGCGATAAGGTGTCTGCTCTTACTCTTGCCGTTCAAGAGTCTCCGGTTCACAACATCAGGGCTTTTGATGCTCTTATGAGCCTGGCCTCCAAGAAAAGTCGAGGTCAGGCCCTCGGTGCCATTGGCGCGCTCGTTGATTTACTTGGCCCTGGCACATTGCTCCCTGCTGACCGCCGTCTTCGAGCTTTCCACGATCAGCCAGGGCTTGTTGGAACTTTGCAGCGAAATCCTGGAAAGCCTTGGGTCCCTGGTAACGCGTTGCCTGGCAAGATCACGCCCGCCCACTTGATTGCTTGGATATACGAGGATTGGCTTAAGGCGACTTACTTTCGACTCATTCAACTGCTCGAATCCTGGTGCTCAGACGAGATTGAGTATTCACGGACCCGAGCACTCGATTTTGTCTATGGTCTCCTCAAGGAGAAGCCTGAGCAAGAATCCAACCTCCTCAGATTGCTTGTCAATAAGTTGGGTGACCGGGATCGTAAGATCTCTTCTCGAGCGTCGTACCTCATTCTCCAGCTGCAGAATTCACATCCTGGAATGAAACCTGTCATTGTCCGGACTATTGAACAGGATATCCTTCTGCATCCATCTCAGGACCACCGATCAAAGTATTACGCCATCAACACCCTGAACCAGACAATACTCAGCAACAAGGAACCTTCATTAGCTGAGGCCCTGATGCGAATTTACTTTGACCTTTTTACTATTATTTTGAAGACTGGAAGTCTAGGCATCACTGCATCACCGGACTCGAAGCCAGGCAAAGATGACGAAAACAAAGGTGACGTCAAATGGAACACTGGACGACGACCACAAAGGCCGCGAGGCGGTAAGCCAGCAAAGCCCTCAGCTTCTGAGCCTGAGACTGAGGCTGCCGATAAGCTCGTATCTGCCATCCTGACTGGAGTCAATCGCGCAGCTCCATTCATGGTTGGCAACGATGCTATGTATGTGTGCTTCTGTTTCTTTCATCATATCTTGTTGTACACGTAACACTGACACTACAACAGCATGGAATCTCACCTAGACACACTCTTCAAGATTGCCCATTCAGGCAACTTCAACACTGGAATCCAGGCACTTCTCTTGATCCAACAAATATCTTCATCAAGAAGTCTTGCAAACGACAGATTTTATAGGACCTTGTACGAGTCCCTGCTTGACCCTCGACTGGTGAACTCCTCGAAGCAGGCACTCTACCTAAACCTTCTCCTGCGCGCGCTCAAAAACGACGTTGATAGTCGCCGAGTCAAGGCCTTTGCCAAGCGTATGCTCCAGATCTCTGGCCTTCATCAACCCTCATTTACATGTGGACTTCTCTATCTTGTCGGGCACCTACGCGAGAGTTTCCCTGATCTTTCAACTCTACTGGAAGAGCCTGAGGAGTCCATCTTTGACGATGAGCCCGCAAATGAGAAGCAACGATACGATGGTCGGAAGAGAGATCCCGAGTATAGCAACGCCAGCCGTAGCTGCTTGTGGGAGATGGTAAGTAACAGTTTATTGTCTCAACTCAATGCCACCATACTGACTATTTTCAGATTCCTCTTCAGTGTCACTACCATCCGTCAGTTACAGTCTATGCGATGTCGATATTGGAGCGCAATAAGAAGTCATTGAAGCCAGACCTTGATAGTCATTCACTCATTCGCTTCTTGGACAAGTTCGTCTACCGAAACGCCAAGGTCACCGATTCAGCCAAGGGTGTTTCCATCATGCAGCCTCTACGGGCTACCAAGGACGCTGGCGACATCTGGCTCGGCAGCCGTGGAGCTGGAGGTGCCGTGTCGTCTGTGAACTCGTCCGCATTCTGGAAGAAGAAAGCGGAAGATGTTCCTGCGGAGGACATCTTCTTCCACCAGTACTTCCAGCAGGTTGACAAGGAGGGCAAGGAGACTAAGAAGAATGCTGCAGGAAACGTTGGATCAGACGATGAGCAAGAAGACGAAGTTTGGAAGGCACTCGTGTCTACGCAACCTGGCGTTGACCCTGATGACGACGGCTCTGATGTGGGCTTCGACCTGGACGACTCAGAAATGGCATCGGACGATGACTCGCAAGCATTGTCCTTGGATGGCGAGCTGGGCGAGGATGACGACGACGACATGAGTGTGGATATTGAGGGGTCCGATGAGGAGACGGGTGGTGCTTTGATAAGCGAAGATGAGGAGGGATTCGAGGTCAAGGAGGCAGCAAGCGAGAAGCCGAAGTCAAAGCGCAGAAAACTCAAGGATCTTCCCATGTTCGCCTCAGTGGACGATTATGCCGAGCTCTTGGCCGGAGAGGAGGATATGTAGGAGAGCTTATCAATTGTGAGGACATGATGAAGTTGAACCCATGTTTTAATATTTTGGCGGTACAATACACACGTAGGTGCAGGAGTCACAAAGACGCATTTGAAAATACGCACACGGGCATGTTAGACAATATGCCACATAAAATACATCTCTCGTTAGTTATCCCAATCAGGTATCAAACCACTCAAGCTCATCGTTCTTGGTGAAGATTGCTCTGTAAGTCTTTCCGCCACTTGAATCCTCGCGCTCCTCGGTGTGAATGCTATGGAGCTTGGGAGGCTCTTCACCACCGCCAATGAAGACACGGAAGTGAATATAAGATGGGCCTGAAGGGTCAGGCAAAGCGGGAATGCGAAGCTTTCCGAACAAATGAATACCGTAGGCTGATGTAGCGACACGAACAGCTTCGAAGTCGTCAGCACTGAAACCGACAAGGTCTTGGTCTGAGAGGTGTTCCTATATCTTATTAGTAATGGTAAGCCGAGAAACATTCGATTGAACTTACAGCAGCTGCAAAGTACTCTGGTTCGTGCTCTAAGAGGAGGGTTAGCCTTAGGTCCAATCAGAGGTAGGCTCATATCGACTCACTATTGTAGTCGTGGCGGAGATGAACAAGAGTCTTCTTGAGCTCAGGGAGGATCTGTTCAAAGGCTGTAATGGAGTCCTCCTTGGGAGGGTGAACAGGGCCCAGATCGACAGTTTCAGCGGTCGCCTGGCTCAAAGAGTCAATATCAAGTTTGCCAACCAAGTTCGATAATCTTACCATTGTAAGCAAGGTGCCTCGTGAGTTCTAAGTGATTTGGAAATGGATAGTGAGTGAGTGAGGAACTTGATAACAACGGTAAACGGAAATGCACACAATTTAAATACTGGCTATGGTACTAGGTATCAAGGGAAGAGTACCTGGGCAGGTTACATGCACAAGGAATAAAACGCCCAAAGCAAGCACGCATGTCGTCAGCGGCCTTTGATCGTCTCCTTCAAAGCATGTCTCACAAGCTCGTCGAGCTACTCTGGTTGGATGAGACTCACGTCACGGGTACTAGGGTCCCAGCACATGGCAGGCAGTTGGACATGATCCCGCGATTATCAGGGTCGTGCCAACTTGGCGCATTCCACCAGACTAAGGTACCTAGGTCAGGTACCTAAACTGGAAGCCACAACGGTGGAGCTTTCCACCGTTCCACATTAGGCGGGTACCCCGGAACAACGTTGGCTATTGTTTAAGTGCATAAACGCCGAGGCCAACCCTCCTATCCGAGGCAAAGCGGAAACGCCGATAATCAAGACAACCTTAAATCTTATCAAAAGCCGAGGCGGCGCATTTCTCAAGCTCTACTATTCTTTAATAGATTTTTTGTCTTTGATTTCGCATTTGTTTCGTCAGCCGAGTTCACTCTCTAGAATAACAAATTCGCTATGTTTTCTAAACAAGTTGGTCACAGTGGACGTCTTGCAGCGCAAGCTTGCAAACGGTTTGCTCGTCCTACGCAATCCCGCAGTTATGCGACTGGAGGTGTGTCTGCGCCCCTCAAAGCACTTATACCCGCAAGGTATACTGACAAATCTGACTTATAGCAGCCACAGCAGCCGCTGGTGGTGCTTTCAAGAGAGCAGCAGGTATGTTGCTTGCTGGCGTAGGCGCAAGCACAGCAGGCGGTTTTGGAACATGGTACACGATGCATTCGAACGGCATGGGCTTCCACTCGGACGAAGAGAGCCTGCGGCGATTTGTCGCTAACCACGAAGAGGCGAAGATGGTGGAAGAGACGATCAATAAACACCCGCTCGTTGCAGAGCTCCGCGCCAATCCCGAACTCACCGAATCGCGGCCGCACATGAAAATGCCCGGATCGTACCGAAGTCGGAGCCTGACGGGAGGAGCGCTCATCGGTGAGGGGAAAATGCCAGTACCACCGTACGCCTGGATGGCGCCCAACGGCAAACAACTTGTGTCTATAGCATATGTCGGTGACGACCTGTGCGGCCATCCTGGCATTGTACATGGTGGTTTCCTGGCGACTATGCTGGATGAGGGTCTCGGACGTTGCTCCTTCGGTGCGCTGCCCCATAACATTGCAGTTACGGCAAACCTCAATGTCGACTATCGCAAACCCACACCAGCGGGAAGCTTTCTGGTTCTTCGAGCGGAGACATACAAGGTGGAAGGCCGCAAGGCCTGGGTTAGGGGCCATATCGAATTACTGGCCGAGCCTGGCGAGAAGCCGACGATAGTGGCCGAAGCGCAAGCACTATTCATCTCGCCCAAGTATGCTGCGGTAAGTCATACATATCGTGTGATGCCGATATTCTGGAGACGTTCTAATGCGCCTTATAGATGATGCCTAAAATTGGTTAAACGAATAGATGACACGTGTTATGACAACTTTTCTTTGAGCGAGCGACGGGAGTGACAGGTGCATTTTATATAAATGGGTTGTGTTGCGGTAGACGAGGAACCTCACAGTCGGCAGGTGAAATGATGGACGACAGAGCATGTTACAAGAACACAATCTAATTACACATAGAGCGTTTCCTTTGGGAAACTCGATAGAGCGTGGCCGATCGATTTATCTGCCATGTATTATACATGTAGAAAAACATACAATTCCCTATATACAGTTCGGGTTTTCTTTCTTTTTTCTTTTTTTCCCTTTTTTTCCCTTTTCGCGGGGCCGACTTCCGGCGCATCGGACAGACACCGTGGAGTCGCTGGATCCGCGCCGGCCACTTAGCGAATAGGCTTGTATGGGACGAGGAAATGCCTCTGATGTCGCCATCCTCAATATGAGTTCCCATAGGCTGAAGATAGTCTCATAAAGGTGGATCTTCGGGGAGTCTGTAGCAGTGGCTTCTGCCGCCCGATGGCCCGATCACGACATCGCCAGGGCAGGTTGCGGGCAATCACTACATCACATAGAGAGGTTCTTGGAGCGAATCATGTAGGCGTATAGCTAGAAAGATGGTATAAAATTTTATCATCTAGGTCGTGAGGTCGCAATTGGCGTCAGAAGTCACTATTATTAGGTTAGTACTTGGGTTCAGATCGATTTGGTAGGTACCTACTCTACCTACTCCGTAATATCTAGGTACATTAGTAGACTGCCATTCTCACCCTCCGTCCATCGAATACTCTTTTATTTTATTTTTTTCTTCTTCTTCCTTTCCTCATTGTCTAATACCCATCTCAACATATCTTGCTTGCACAATGGCTACGTAAGTCAAAAACAAACCGCTCATCTCGCATACTGCCTGCCCTCACTGTGCCTGTCTGGCTTCTGAATATTCTCTCCAAGTCTCCAAATCCATTACCCCGCCATCCATACTTCGATACACATCCCACTTCAAGACCAGAGGTATCGCTAACTAATGATGCGCTTCACAGCAACATCACCTGGCACCCTTCCTTATCGCGCAAGGAGCGCAACGAGACCCGTGGCCAGCGCGGTCTAACGATCTGGCTGACAGGTCTCTCTGCTTCTGGCAAGTCTACTGTCGCCACTGCGCTTGAGCAGCATCTTCTTCACCTCGGCGTCGCTGCCTACCGTCTCGACGGCGACAATGTCCGCTTCGGACTGAACAAGGACCTTGGCTTCTCCGAGGCTGACCGAAACGAGAACATCCGCCGCATCTCAGAAGTCGCCAAGCTCTTCGCCGACTCGTCGACCATGGCCATTACCTCTTTTATCTCTCCCTACCGAGCGGATCGCAAGGTCGCCCGTGATCTGCACGAGCAGGCCACACAGGGCGGTGATGAGCCAATCCCCTTTGTCGAAGTCTACGTTGATGTGCCCCTCGAAGTTGCTGAGCAGCGTGATCCCAAGGGTCTTTACAAGAAGGCTCGCGCTGGTGAGATCAAGGATTTCACCGGCATTTCTGCTCCTTACGAGGAGCCTGAGAACGCCGAGATCACTATCAAGACTCACGAGAACTCAGTTGAGGAGTGTGTTGCTCAGATTGTTCAGTGGCTCAATGAGAAGGGCTATCTCAACAAGAAATAGGCACCAAATCCATAATTGTGTTTTGCACTCAAAAAGAGACAGATAGGATATTACTGCCATGCGACACCAGCCGTCGTCACTCAGAGGCATAATAATAAGGTAGAATATAGGCGTTTCTTGCATGCAGGCGACTTGTGCTATCGTTCTTCTTCCTCAGCTTGTCTCCCTTTCGCCAACCTTCCAGCCGCGCCAATCGCTAAGGAAACTCGATCTCGTAGTATACGTATGCCGTGTATTCGTGTCCCTCACCAGTCTGAAAACCAGCGGCTGCCATCTCCGAGCTCAGCGCAGCGTCGTCCTTGGTAATTTTGCCTCGCTTGTCCCGTCCAAAGGCATTGCCGCCAAGGAACGAGTAGTTTGAGTCCAGAGCAGCCTTGACCTTGGGCGCCAGCTTGGATGTAGTCTGCGAATGTGATCAGTAATGTGAATGGAGACGCATTCGGCAGGCTCACCTTGACCAGGACCGATACGTAATCTAGAGGCAGACCATAGCGAAGAACTGCCTCAACAAAGACCCTTAATGTCATAACATGTATCCAGATCATGATACTTTCACTCCATCCCGTGCGTCCCATACGCAGAGCTTCGCCGCAAACCTTGCGCTCTTCATTGGTGACTCGATCGAGCTCCCTTTGCTCTTCTTGTCGACCGCCTTCAACATACTTGTACTGACGGGGCGTCCACTTTTGTTCTCGGCACTTGGCGAGGAATTCGGCGCTATGCTTCTTGAATGTCGCTACAGCAAAGAGAACAAACTCGTCGTCCTTGGCCACCTCGATAGCCGAGCGAGGCACAACCATGGGTGATATTGTCTCATACTCCTTGATAAAATCCTTCTTTGCATTGCCAGGAACAACAATGAGGTGTGTCTCAATGTACTCAGAATCCTGCACAAGAAGTTTCGGGTCGACGATGGGGGTCAAGGACTTGGTAGAAAGGTTGCCGCTGATTGAGACTGTCAATGATCTGAGGCTGGTATCTTGATCAGCGGAGAATACTCACGTTTGGCGGCGCTGCAGAGCCGCAAGGTTTGTCTTGACAGAGTTATACTGATTAAACTTTGTCTTAACGTCCGTATCAACGTTAGCTAATTCCTGAGGACATGTTAGTTGTAGCCTAGGACTGAGGTTGGTGGATCAACGCGCCTTTTGCAAAGTGTCAATAAGCTCTGCAAGGGACTTGTCGGCTCGATATCGAATTTTGTTCCAGCTGAAAGTGCTCACGTATTGATCAGTGGGTTCTGATGTGAGTGATTAGCGACTATCCGGTCTCAAAACAAGTGTGCACGACTGACTATCGTTGACCATCTTATACTGGGCGATACGATCTTCGTCACCGTCGAGCACATTCTTCAGAGAATCAGCGACCTTGGACACGACAGCCTGGCATGACGCCTCGAGCTTGGTAAGCTCATCTGCCTGTTGCACCAGGGCATCCAGAGTGCCGATCTTGAAATCGGGGATGTTGAAAGGCAGAACGGATCCATTGTCGGAAGAGATGGTCCCGCGCAATGACGATATGGCATCATCGCGATCGCTCGAGTCAAAAACGCCCTGAGGCAAAGATAGAAATGCGTATTTCGTCGACATTGTGGAATGCTCGAGCTACAGGATATTCGATGGATGAATTATGTCGAGAATATCTGTAAGATAGGCTGTCGTTTGATGAGTGTGACACCAGCGAAGAACGCGGGCAGCTCCACACGGTGAAAGCTATGGCTTTAATCGCGAGCCAAGCTCACAGGTTCATCGATCGATAAATGGCTCTCCGTTGAAGTCTTGCTGTTGAAACGGATAAAACGAGGGCGAGGGCAAAGGCGAGGTTGGGTCGTATCGCGTTACGTTGCGTTTATAGGGCGAGAGTGTTGCTGGAGTTGCTAGCACTACACTACCTAATACAAGGCAGTGGGAGCTTCCATGAATATCTTACTACCTAGTTACTCCGTAGCAGTTGCCCTTTGGGATCAGGAGTCAGTTGTGGATCTGTGGCTAGTGGGGTTAGGGATGACGACTGCTTGTGGCTGCCCGCCTCGATAGTCTCATACCTCGATCGAAAGTATGTACCAGAAATAGGTTAGTAGGTAGAGTACCTAACCACTAACTTGGTACTAACGTCTATTCACGATTGCCAGTTCATATATCGCATTACCTATGTATAATAAGACTCGAAGGTCGCTACCAACAGCACCCAGAGTACGTCGCACTAAAGAGTACCTAGGTCTAGTTCACGACAAGAAGACAATGTGGTCGCGAATTATTGAGTGTAACTACCGCCGCATCTGATGTCCATGGGGTCCCCACTACTGGGCGGCCTTTGATCACGGGGCATTAACTAGGTAGACTACCTACAAGCACAGCGCAGACCAGGGCAAGTGAATCCAGTCACTAACACGGAATTCGAGCTGCGACAGCATCACAAACCTCAATATGAGAACCATCGATTTGCGCATCATCGAAGTCCCATGAGCCCTACACAGTTGACTTTGCCCGAAAAGTTCACTGTAAAAGAGCTACTGAGGTCAATAGCGTATTATGACCCAGCCTCATCCAGACGTCATGGTCTCAGAAGAACGTACGTGTTGTTCGAAACAATTTGTCGAATGTAATCAATGCATAGACTCACAGGCAATGCACAGCGCCTCCACACGCCATTGTGCTCGATTCGACTATCCCCGCTCCCGACACTGCTCGTGCCGTAGGTCCAAGCCCAGGTGCCTCGTCCAGTACAGTGTCGACAGACGCCGTGATACCTGGACAAAGAGCCACCAGATCAGATTGGCAAGTAGGCAATGCCTTATTTGATCTCCAGATGAAGTCACTCCATGCTCCAGATCATGGAACAGCTGTTTCATCTAGCCCTGGGCCGCCGCAAGAGGACAAAGTGCTGGCTGCTAGCCTCAACCCATATCGCGATGGTCGTATCAGGACCGCGGTGCCAAGCAAGCTTAAGGGCAGGACGAACTTGAAGCAAGGTAACTTTAGTGTTATGCATATGCACATCCAGAAGCCGCAAATAACGGAGCGCGACCTTGCCGCCAAGCTTACCAGTGAACGAACTGCTGCTGCTGCCAAACTTGCAAGTGCTCAAGGGTATCGCTATCCAAGGAGGCCGCGGCCACCACACACAGCGGCTGCTCGGAATCTTCCACATTCTCTCTCAAATCCCCCTTCAGCAACTGCAGACATTCACGAGCCAGTTGCTCAGCCTCTACCCCTCGGAACTGTTATGCCCCATGAAGAGCGGCGGGCAGGGACGGTATCTTCACAAGCCAGCACAAGGCTTGAAGAGAATTCATTGACGGAAGCAGCTAGTATGGAAAATATTGAAACAGAAATTCTAGCAGAATCAAGTAAAGGAGACTTCGCACCCGGAGTCAACCATGAACAAGAGGACGCTCCATTTATAGATGCAAACTCGGCACAGGACGTCAGCATGAACCCATCAAACGAAATTACCGCGCCAATAGATCCAACACAAGAGGCTAACAGAGAACAGTCTATCATTACAAAACTCTTGACAACAACTCTTCCACCGAAAGAGGTCAGAGCAGAGCAATATCGACTTATTGAACTCTTACGAAAGCTGCACCCAAGTACAGTCGTAGAAACGCTTTGCAGTGCCCTCACTCAGTTCGGCGGTGCCACTCGGCGGCTCCCATCTCCTGATGGGGAGTCCTCTGTGAGTGGCTCGAAGAACAGCTCGGGCGATCTCTTTATTTCGTGGATTTCGGAAATCTTCCCTCCAAACTTTGCTGAAAACAGCACTACCAAAAAGCCATCGAAGCCCTCAACAGGGAGACCACGAGGTAGGCCAAAGGGGAGTACGAAAAGGATAGTAGACGCAGATTTACATCCTAAGCGTACTACCTTCGTTCCCCTGGCTATGAGGCCCAATGAAACGGACGGTACGCAGCGTTCAACACTTGTCAAATGCCCGAATGCACCACCAGAGTCAGTTACAAATAGTCCACACTTCGATATGCCTTTACCGCGCACTTCTAACAACCAAAGCTCGAGTGAGCTACTTCCTCGTGATAGGAAGGGCCATGTTTCTATAGCAGCCGCTCCCTCAATTAGCCCGAGATTGATAAATGTTTCAGGGGAAGACCAAAGAAGCACCTCAGGTCCATCGATGACACCCGCCGAGTCAACCGGCAAACCTGCACTGGTCGTGCCAAATTCTTCGGTTACAACGTCGAGACGCACGAAGAGTACAGGCAGGCCTCGTGGTCGGCCTAAGGGATCAAGGAACAAGCCCAGGCTACTGCGTGCCAAGCCTACTTCTTCCTCATTCAACTCATCGGACTCTCATCTTAGGGAGTCAAGGCCTCAATCTCATGAGCCAACCACGAGGGAAAATATGTATAATCCTGCAAGATCCACGCCTGATTCAGGCGATATGACCGAGACAGCCAGTGCTCTTCGAACCGCCTTTTCTCTCCCAGAGTTGCCCGATCCTACTGAAGAAGCGGCCAGCATAATGCAAGGTGGGGCAACTGGCTCGCCTGATTGCACGCAAGAGAACAAAACACGAACAGCCGCTGGCAGTTCTGTTATTGTACAGGGGCCTCAGGTGCCACCCAGCAACCACCAGGACGGTGTCCTAATTTCTTCAAAGAAGAGAAAGAATTCACTACATGGCCCCTGCAACAACACTCGAGTGATCCATATCCCCCAAACGTCCCCCAGGACCGCGATTTTAGTCACCAATCCCCCTCACGAGAAACAAGTCAAGCGTCTTCGTGTGTCTCAGGAGACAAATCCAAGAAACCTCGGCACTAGCGAAAGACATTCCCAATCAGCCGATGCAGAGGCTTTAGCTTTTTGTTCAAGTGCCACTAACAGACACGCATCGTCTATGTCGGGCACATTCGCCTCCGAGGTACAGGCAATTGAGATTGGGGATAGTTTGAGCCAGGAAGTGCCACAAAGCCCATCTCATTTATACCAGCAGGATCAGGGGCCCAAGCAATTTGATGAGTCCTACCAGACCCAAGCAGATCAAGGCGTCCAAGTTCAACGCAAGCATCAGCCTCGGCATCATTCACCACAGGATTTGAGATCCGAACAGTCGATCCGACCAACAAGTCTATCTTCTGCATCAAATACTCAGCCACATAGCCGTGACCTCGTGGTTCCGGGACATGTTCTCCAAAAAGTAACCGTAGTGGATTTGTACCAACGCCAGCTACGACAGCAACGACAGTTGTCGAATCAGTTAGGCAATTCCGCTGCAGGCCCTTTTCCCCAGACAGCAGGCGCAAGTTCTCATCAGCAAGCTCAATGACTTGACAGTCTCGACCCTAGTTCCTCGACACAAGCAACAAGGCCTCCGTCGTTCAACTGGGACAACACCCTTGGCAAAAATCGGCCATTTTGAGTCGCATCACCGCTTAGAAGGGCCAGCACAAATCGCAAGTATGGACGGAACATCCTCCAAGCCTCCTAAAACACCATCAACGCAAGTAGCAGACATGTCTTGAGTTCCCAACTTTGAGAGGTAGAGCTACGCCCGAACGTACAATCATGGCAACTCTGGCACAGCAAAGCAACTCAGAAGCGATCCATGCTTTGGCAATGCACTAGCCGAAATTCATAGACGTAGCCAGTTTTTTGCACTATGAAGAGAGTGTGAGAATATGAAAAGATATCAAGGAGCGGAGGTGGGTGGCCCAAGTCGACCAATTCCGTGTGATTCGACCTCTTCTGCTCTTGGGCGGCAGGACGGCTCAAGTATACACGTCCTACACATCATGACACGGACACCGGAATGTTTGCACAAGAGCGCGAACGTAAGGTGAGTATCACTTGTGTGGATACTAAGCAAAGAAAACTATGTCTTTAAATACCGGAGGCTTCATTAGAGGAAAGGCTGTGTTTCCGGTTTCGCTAAGTAATTATGTTTGTGTTCGTGGATTGTATACCACTTATAGGCAAGATCACATGGAAAAACAAAACCGAGCTACACAGTCTGGTGATTGATCTGATGCTCAGATCAACGTATCCTATCTCTTTTTAGCATGCTTGAGAATAACCTTCTCGCCTCCTATCAAAGTAGAGGCTGCTTGGAAAATAAATATACGGCTATCTGAATGAATAAAAAGCCAAGCCAACTTAACGCTCTGAGGCCAGTGCACACAGTGGGATGGAGAAATCCATTTCACCATTTAGAGAAACGAGAGCCCTTTGAGGTTTCAAGACACTCGGCTTAGGTCTCAAGTTGAGAAGAAAGTGTTGAAATATAAATGAAAATATAATGTCGTATAGACAATCGGTATCAATATGTATAACCAGTGCTCCCATCCAGTACCACCTTCGGCAACGCAGTAGCCCTTTTCTCCGCAACCCATAAAAAAACGCCGTTTAAATGCTCAAAAACCGGTTCTTTGACGCATGCATGTACCCAGGTAAAACGACAAGCAGAAGTAATGGTATAACTTCTCAACACGCTCGCCAACAGCAACATAACAAACGAAGAATTCCTAAGATGTAGTGAAACTAAGGCTTAATCCGCATCGTCATCAGTGACACCGACGGGAGGCCGCACAGAATCGGGAATGCTGCGGCCGTACCACCATTCGTCCTCTTCTACCAGTCCATCTTCACTAATCAAATCCAGCATGACTTGTTGGTTGCGTTTGATATCCTGTGGACGCTCGACAACCCGACGCTGAAGGATCAAGGCTTCGGCGGTTGTGAGCCATATTTGTTGCAGTACGGGAAGGTCGCTGAGTAATGCCTGAGCCTGTTGTGAAGGAAGAGGTGACATGGGAGCCCCAGCAGATAAACTCGTGTTGAAGACAAGATTGGTCTCCCAATCCATATTCCCATCTATTGAGCCAGAACTCCGGACCTTGTTCAATACTGTTCCAGACGATCGAGCTTCACTAGTAGATTTTTTGCGTCCGAAAAGACCTCGTTTCGGTTTCGATGTTGACTGTTCAGCAGATGGCGCCTCTTTCGTAAGAGCATTAAACCATGTGTCAACAGCACCACGCCTGCTGTTATAGCCCTTGATTTCCCATAGCCTTTCCACTTGTCGGAGTCCACCAATGCACAAGATGGCAACATGTATATCGTCGGACGGTTTCTCCCGAATATAGCCACGAAGTGATCGCTCGACTCTACCAACATATGTCGGTGGTCGGAGTCTCCGACAGAACGATGATATTACAAGGGGAAAGACTTCGTGAACCCTTAACAAGGTTTGGTCGTCGTACATGCTCATGATTTCCGCTTCAATGGGGTTCAAGGTATAAGGTTCCCGTCTCAATCCTTTTCCTCCGTTCTCAGCCATACGCTTTAGGTACAGTTTCCGGTACGTCTCGAAGAAGTGGAATATAGTAAATAGAAGAGGTATTAGGCGTCGTCGCATGCGCTCGTTCTGGGGTGCAAATGCAAGTCGTTGAGCTTCAGTCTGGCGAAGGAAGATATCTTTTGTGATCCATTCACACATTAGAAAGGCTAGCTTGGCAGCGACGTGTAATCGATGCCATATCCCGCATAGATGTTGGAAGTTGATCTCGCTCGGGTCTGTGATGGGGTAGAGGCGGGAGGCATAAACGGGAATATGATGTTCGAGATGATATCGAGCGATAGTATTTTCGTTGAAAGTGACGAGAGTATGCCACGATTTGGAGGCAAGTCGAAGGTTCAGGACGTCGGTTAGTGGGAGGGCAGAAATGATTTGAATCTGTAATTCGTTGGGAAGTCCAAGGAAGAGCTGATCGAAGCTAGCACTAATCTCACTGGTCAGTAAAGTGAAATAATAAACATTATGCCTGAAGAGCATTACCTTTTTTGCGGCGTCTCAACAGACACTCGAGGCGCATGACCAGACGAGACATTTGATTTAGAGTGGAGGATCGAGACCTTTGAGCGAAGGCCGAAAAACCTTGACTTATCACGCTTCTGGTCAAGGGGCCTTAAAGGTTCAACATCGGCGGTTTTCGTTTCTCGTAGAGGAAGAATAAACCTCGAGGGCGAAGTTGAGGCATCAAGATTATCTCGAGTCGGAGGAGGTTGGTGCTGATGTTGGTGTGCATTGAGCTGACTCAACTTTTCGAAGTAGCGCTCAGAAGCAAATTCAGTGATATGTGGCGGATCCATAGCCATCGTCCGCGCTTGATGATGAGCCATGGTGATGGGCGTCGAAGAGAAAACGAGCGACGTTCGATGTTCGATGTTCGACGTTCGACGCTATCGACGCTATCGACGAGAGGGCGCGAGGGCCGCGACGTATTAGAAAGGACGATGTCGCCTTTGCTGAGCAGGCCTAAGTGGCTACAGACGTCCGTCTCTATTGCGCACTGAATGAGAATATACTCGACATGGCGAGAGGAAGGGCGATTTGGCGAGACGGAGGGATCGGGAACGCCGAAAACTACGGACCGGAGATCCGGAGGCACAGGTAAATCGAGTTCGAGGGCCAGACGTCAAAAGAAAAGGCTGATGATAACAAAGACGAAGGGCAAGCAGTCGATCGATATCGTGAAAAGCGAGTTTGTGGTGTTTCGTGTTGGTTTGGATAGAATGGACTGCGCGGGATAAACGGGAAAGTGGGAAGGGTAATGGTACAAGGAAAGAGCGAGAGAGCGTAGTGATGACTACTAGCTGGGCCGTAGAAGGAAGGGGACTTCCAGGTACAAGGATACTTGGGTACCTACGGTACAAATCCGGGGGAGAATGGAACGACGTGGAGGGGGTGTGTGAGGTGGAGCGTTTTACTTTTCCCTTCCGCAGCATGGAAGAGGTGTGAATTTAAATGGGTCGCGACTCCACAGACGGGACGATAATGATTCTCTCTGTACGGAGTAGAGACAGGTGCGATCTCGAATTAGGACGAATGGCAAGAGTGAACCACTACATATGATAGATGCCTACTGGGTGAAAATCAAGCTTTCCATTCAGGCCAGAGATCTAGTGGTTCGTGTTGAGGACTGCATATACTTTCCCATGTTGAGGCGATGGTTGAAAAAGAAAAGCTGGGTTTGGTGTGAATGTCCCAAATATCTGGATACTTCCCGTTCTGGGTTCCTACTAAGGTACGTAGATAGATTTGGGAAGGTTTGGATGATTGACTGATAAGGTACATCCCATATCGCCAAGTGTGAGTGCACCGATCGGCTGGGCTGATATGAAATGAAGGAGCCAAAATAGAATTGAATTGAGGATCTTGTCACCCCCAACGACACCTATAGAACGATATGAAGAATTTGGCCAGCACCAGACCATCCCATTGAAAAGGTAATTGACTGGCGAGGGGGGGACGGACCGACCGTTTAATATGGTGGGGTGTTCTTTTGATTGACGGCTCATCAGTTTAGGTCAATACAGCACATCACAGTGACAATTGGGACATCTAGCACAACTCATGGTCGCCCAAGGTGCCAAAAAAGCAAGCGTTTGGTTCGCCTCAAGCGGCGTTTTGGCCGGCCAAACTGTG
This sequence comes from Fusarium tupiense, assembly GCA_013364945.1. Lineage (NCBI taxonomy): Eukaryota > Fungi > Ascomycota > Sordariomycetes > Hypocreales > Nectriaceae > Fusarium > Fusarium tupiense. The sequence continues at coordinate 12,941 of JABEEO010000438.1, read as the reverse complement.
GAGAGGACACTCCATGGCAGCTGTGGGGGGACATCGGGGCCCCTTTTTTTAACATAGCGCGTGGGTGTACTCCAGTCTGGAGAAACCGCGTGAGCGAATCTCCCCGGTGCTTTGGACTTCCTGGAGAGGAAATCTGGGCAGCAGAGAAGAAAAGCCCCAGACCCAGAATGACGATGGAGCCCGTGGAAAGCTCTCCACTGCCTTGCGCAAATCTCCCCACAACCTAAACAACAGCAGTTTCCATTAGCATTAGCATTCCTCGGGCCCTGAATTGCCTGTGGCCCTCAGGTACTTTTAGTGACCAGCTGACGTTGGTGATGCATCCGCCCTCCACTGCAACGCTCCAGAAAAGCGCCGGTGCTTAATAGTGTACAGTTATCGCACGGTATGCAGGAGGCGCTTCTACGAGTGATATACTCAATTTCATGAGTGACGCACAGTGTGAGATTACTTGCCTGATCCCCCATGATCGTCAACGAAATTCCCGACTCGGCCCAATTGGCCGGCCCTACTCTATCTTCCCATGCGTTCCATGCTATGCAGCGTCTGGGACATGTGCCTCCTGTGTGGTTCATTGCGGTTCAGATGCGTTGCGTATATGGCTTTCCCGTTGATTGTTCCCGAAGCTCTATCAAAACAACGTTACAGCGCCTGTTTTGGCTGTTTTTAGGGTTTAACTAAAAGCTACTCGCAATCCCTTTGACTGACCAGCCGCACGGGAAATACCTTATCACTTGCCAAACAGATCCGCTGGGGAAACAGAGATGGCAGCTTAGAAAATAACCCCTGGAAAATTTTCCTTCCTCCTACTATGGATCTCCCTCTCTCTTTTTTCTTTTTGAGGCTTGGGCTGGGACATTCACATTTGGTTCCTAGGTAGGTTTGTCTTGGCCCTTGCCTGGCTTCTCCTAGACTAAAAGGTAGATTCCTTAAAACTGGCTTTTCTCCGGGTCTTCACCGGATCCGCCACCCGTTGATATCTCGGTCTATTCCTCAGGGATTGCATTTAGCCGGCCAAATAGACTGGGTCTCACAGGCGTCAGCAGACTTTTTCGGAATGGGTTTACCCTCTTGTTTTTTTATCCTTCCTGGTCTTCTGTTCACATATGTAGTGTTATCTTCATTAACATTCCATCAATGATCAAGCAATGAGACTGCCCGGGTCGGAGCGAATTGGATGGATGGCATCCGTATGGCCTGCTTATCAAAGTGCCGGCAAGGAGGAGGTCCAGTAACTATAACTTTCAGATGGATGGTCGGAGCCTTCAATGAGCTGGATATAAGATACCAAATACTCCGTAACTATCCTAAAGCTACACAGTGATGACGACAATGATGGATCAGATTAGCTAATTTATTTACATCTCGAATCTGATATCGAAGTCCTCATCATAGGTTTTCCGTGGTATGATGTTTAAGTTATCTTCAAAGCTCATGCAAACTTCATACTTCGCCAATGTACCTGAAACAGCCTTCTGCTGGCTTGTCATTAACAAGTTTTGTGTGAGATGGACCAAGTGAGGAGATGGCGTATCGAATATGCCAAACCCATAGATATCGACTCACGAGAGAGCATCGCCCCAGGGGACTACAGTTACCTCACCTCACTTGATCCTCAGAACGAGAACAATGGCACCGAAAGGCTTCGACCAAAAAAATACATCTGCCCCCGGAATTGCGTGGACCCATCTGTAACAGAGTCAAGCCGAGGACCCTCTCTCCGGCCGAGAGCTGCATATGTACGGTAGTTAGTTAATAAAAGGCCAAGTGAGGTGAGTTCTATAAGAGCTCGAGACCCAATGGGCGAGTGCTTTTGCCGTGCGAATCGGGTGGCCCGAGGGGTTCGCTTGATACAGGTAGCTCGATGTTCTCTGAGCATTCATTCATTGTCCATATATAAGCCTTCATAATGATGAATAAACTGCACTTGTCCGACTCTTCACAATGTTGCAATGTAGTGTATATGCGTGCCTCGAGCAACCCTAAAAACTTGCAACTGTTTCTGAGCCAATTTCCGTCTAGATGCAACAAGACAGGTATGGCTATTGACGATGACGGGTTCAGTGGAAGTGTGATTCATTTCTCCACGTCACGAGAGACTTGTGGTCAAGTCAGTTGGAAAGCCATTGAGCTATCGTCGTGAGTGAGCTTTTACGTGCCCATCCAAATCATACGAACGGCATTCGTTATCATATATGTCTTATCAGTGATGTTATCACTACGGTTGATATCACTTACACGACGTCAAAATCCTAGATTTGAATCTCAGCAATCTCACGAGTAATGGAGAGTTCGATAATTGGGGTTGTCTGAATACGGTTGTGGATGCGAGGACCAGCTGAACGGACCCGAGACACACAACCTACTGTACCTACCTAGTGTTGGGTTTGAGGGGGGGGTGGTCGTATTAGTCGCGGCCTTACTGCGGTGGTTCTGGGCAGAAGGACTGGCCCCATCCGTTACAAGCTCGATATCCAGTGTCTCGTTGACGCCGATCTTGAGAATCAACTTGGGCCTGGTTGGCTAGTGACTTAAAAGAAAAGCAAGACATTGCTATGAGCACAGGGGATCAGTACCTATGCTGCTAGTGAAATGACTCGGAGTAGAGTTATTGTAGCTAGAGCCCTACACACGGCAGTTCATGGAATAGATAGGTAGAGACGTCAATACGGCAGAAGAGTCTTGTCTTTGGGATAACGCCGCATTGGCATGAGATTCTGTAACGTTTCCTCTACTCGACCGGCATCTCGGTAAGCTTCTCTTATAATATAACTTTGTGTTGACTCGAGATTCTGTTTCAGAATAAAAAATATAATAAAAATGGATAAATATTTACATGGAAAGTACGCAATGTGCACAAATAACTTAGAGCCAACAGATACCAGCTTGGGATCACCTGTATCACATTTACAAAGGCACTTACTTAGAACATCTGCTAGAAATCAGCAGCACATGTTAATAAAGCTTGGTTCTCGAACTATACAGCAGGTGCTGTTATTATTGACGACGTATTCATGACTCTAAATCACTCTGGTCTCAAGTCTGTCACGCAATCGGCCGATAAGGAATGGCTTTCGTCCCGATATACCGATAAAGTCCAGCCCCCTAGACAAGGGAGCAGGCCCGGGCAGTCAGCACTGCCTCAGTCAGCACACATTAATGGACTAACCTACTACTCCGTAGAATACCTATAGTACCTACTCGATAGCCTGTTGTAGACGGTATCTTGATTTGGGAGTCGAAAACACAAGAATGACTTTCGGTTAAGGCTGGATAAAAGCCAATCTGTGTGGTTTTTCTTTTACTCCCCCAGCTCATAGACGCTACCTAGGTAGGAATCACTCCCAGGTTCAAGGTGATGAAGGGACTCATTATTATTACTGCCTTGGCTAGCACCCATGAGTTAAGGTGCGGTATCTAACTAAGGTTAGTACCCAGGGTATGGATAGGTACGCTTCTCTGTGTGTTCTATCTTGCTTCCATTTCCAATAAACAGGTTCTTATCGAGTACCTCAATGGAATGATTGGATCGTCTGGGCAGTCTTGCATTTGAACAGCTTCCCTTTCCGTGCAATCCGCCGCCATTACAGTGCTGTAGGCAGGTACTAGACATGACTACCTATCCATTCACTTAGTACCTACCTACCTACATTTACCTACCTACCCAAATGTTAAATGGAGGTAGGTAGACGCGTCCACAGCATTTCCCCAAGTCCATTCCGTCCCATCCCGCGTTCAGTCCACTTCTTTCCCCTCAAACTTCTCCTCTCTAATATTGTTATAAACGCTCAAAAAAATAGAAGCTGACAACCATGTCATGTCATGTTCCATCTCATCTCGTGTTCAACCCAACCTAGGTACCTAGTGTTCCGTCTTCTGTCAACGTCCTGGAACTGGCAACTCCCCCGCCACTATCTACCGCCACCGCCGTCTTCTCCCCTCCGACTCGTCGCCTAACCTCATCAGAGACGTTTAGAGTCAACTCATTTTGACATAGCACCCGACACAGTTCCGGCTGCATTGCGGAATGTGTCCGGTGCCCCCTTCCCGTACCTCACTAAACCAATATACCTACCTAGGTACCTTACCTGGCTAAATTCTTCTGATACCTTACCTTACCTTATTCACCGAAATAACCTCGTCTCGGTCCGAGAAGGAGCGGGACCCTGAAAAAACGCAAAGGCCCAAGTCCCCGAGAAGACAGCAATAACCCAGCCGAAGTCAGCAACAGAGAGAGAGAGAGACAGCGCACATATTAGCGAGCCTTCCTAGAACGAAGTCGAAACAAAGCCATCGGGCTAGTATCAAAGTGCCCGGATTTCAACCCCGTCTCCGCCTTCTCAATCCCCATCCCCATCCCAATCCACGTCTCCGTCCCCGTCTCCATACTCTTCAGCTCGAATTCAGAGCCGCTGTTCAGCAGCGTTCACCCTGGAGCTCAATATCATTTCTTCTTTATTACCTTCTTGCTTCCCCCATAACGAGAAAGTAGCCCTAAGTCATGACGACTGACCCGTTTTCGGGCTCTTCTCGGCCTGGAACCCCATCTGCATCTGCTATTGTCGGTGAAGCCCCTATCGTCCCTTCTGTGGAGGCTCAGCACCTAGCCCGCTTCGAGTTCAGCGATGCTGGTACAAAGGTTCTGATGGTGGAGTGGTATCCCGATGCCGTTCCGGGCCCCGCTGCATCTGCCATTTGTCTTGCCGACACCCCCGGTGAACAATCCGCCCCGGCTGCCGATCGCATCTCCGCAACGGAGCCGGCTCCGATTTCTGCTTCGGTGGACAGCATCAACAGAACATGTTGGCAAGTGTCGTGGCCGGGTAAATCTACTAACCTCCCTGCTGCTGATCTTGAGTCAGACACTGCTCCTGCGTCTTCATCTCGTCAACGTCGCCGCCGTGTATTCTTCCTGCTCCCCGCTGATGCCACGGTCCCCTCAACGATCACTATTACGCCGCCTGGGTCACCCAGTCTAACTCTCAAACCGCTTCCGGCCATCTTCCCACCAGGCCTTGCCGCTGATCCAGGCAATCGGGGAGTCCTGCACACACTATGGGCTCGCCAACGCCTGGCAGCCATAGATCGGGAGGTAGCCAACGAGCTTCGCAATAATGCTGAGGGAGTGGGTGTTGAGATGGCCCTCGCAGAGAGGCAATGGATTCTCGACACATTTATCAACACGCCACAACTTCCCAGTGATTCCATGCCTCGTCCTGTAGCTACTCGTTCACCTACGGGCCGCTTGGGGGACAAGCTCAAAGGTCTCAAGCTAGCCACATCACCTGCTGATCTAACACCGAGCACGACAGGTATTTGGGATCATCGCTCCAGTCCCTGTGCACACGCTGACTTCTCTCAAAAGCGAACACCTTTATGAGCCCCATTAGTCAATCTCATCCGTTTCAACCCAGAGGGCGTGATATCGCTGTGTCGTCCCATGAGGCCATGGCCAGCAACGCATCCACAGGTCCCATATCGCTGAATGCTGCACTACATGGCGACCTAACCACAGCTGCCTCGGCCCCTGTCAGACCTCTACGACGAGATGACGACGACGATCTGTTTGCTCTGCCCATGAGTCCACGCAGCCCAGATATGAAGAAGAGTCCTTTCAGCGCACTATAATGGGAACGCGGGCTTTCTTCTTTTTCTATTACTCATGGCGCCATCGCAGAGGATTAGCAAGTTTGTACGGCTTTCAAAGTCAGTGACATAGATACCCATGTTGGATAAACGAGCGTTGGTTATAGTGGGAAGCATTCAACGGCATGTCCGTCCCAGCTATATCGCATGTAACAGTTTGTCGTGTTGTAAAATTGATGTCTAACCTCAAAGGGGACGAATCTGGGGTAATCTCTACAGGGCTAAAGCAAATGTTCAGCGTATGCTTCTGTGTCGTGATTCGTAAGCGCTGGTGATCTATACCAGGTAAGATCGGATACCTGAAAGGTCAAAAATACAGTGTCATGCATCAAACGCCCACGCCGTATAAACGCCTAGAACTCTTCATCTCCATCCACCGACACGTCCCTCGTCCCATCTCTCTTTCCTCTCTTGCCTCAAATAGTATTGGACTTTAGCCTCTCTATATTTACGCACCCAATCAGTAACCTCCCTCTCCGTTGCTGATACTCCTTCTCCCTCTCCGTCAAGGAAACTCTCCTCCATAGCCTCGCACACCGATGCCTGCTCCTGGACGCCCTGTCCCAGCTGCTGGTATAAAGCTGCTGGTGAGAAAGGCGCCAGCGCGTGATCCATGTCAGACTGTTTCTGGCGCCATTGCCGCTCGAGTGTGTGTGTTGAGAGAAGCTGTGCCTGTGTCGATGCGCGCTGATGGGACAGCCGAGTTTCCATGTCCGTGAGTTGGCCAGCTAGGTCGATGTTTTCGTTGAGGGCGGCGGATAGAGCTTGATGCGATACGAGCAGGGAAGGGTGAATGGATTCAGGAGAGTGCGTTAATGCGTTGAGGAGAGTTGGGTTACCAAGCAGTTCAGCCAGGTCTTGTTTTCTTGCCACAGAATTTAGAAGTGCACTCTTGCGGTTGGGGTATCACATACGACTTGTCCTGTAGAATCTGAGGGAGCCATTGCTCGCCTGGGTCGGGAATTGACGCTGGTGCGTTGTTCACAGTGTTGGAGGGTATGCGGCCTTCGGATGGTGGAGGTACCCCTGATGTGGTCGGCGTCGCAATGCGACTCGTCTCATGGCTGCCAGGCTTGGGGGGGAGAACAGGAGGAGTTGCGCCGTGCATATCAGCTGCGAAGCTTGCCATTGCAGTTGTCGCTCTGCTGAGCTGTTTGCTGTTGGGAAGTACCTTAGTTAGGAGTGAAGGCGATAAGGTATGGAGTTACCTGAGGTAAGATAGGTAACCTTCCATTCCCATTGAGTTGGAGTTGGAAGATGCAGGTCTAAAGTGGGGGAGCTTCTGACAGATTGTGTCATATGCCTGGCCCCCACGTTTCCGGTATCATCAATCTCGGAATACCTGATCAGAACACTACGGAGTAAAGAAAGTGGAATATGTAATTATTGTAAGCCAAATCCGGCGTCTTATCATCTGAGTTTTCTGTTCTTATTACCTCAATTGACTTATCGAGATGTAGAACGTTTCTTCATTGACTCAATTCCTATTATGTACTGATTCCGACCAACACCCCTAATATTTTACAATTCATGCCCGTCTTCACCAACTGAGAATGATAGATTCATGCGTACTTGCCGGAGTCGACGCCCAGGTAACGAAATAACAACTCGACAATCAGTCAACAGATACGAGTGATGACAGAATGGAAAGAAACCTTTCATGGCCTGACAGACCACAAATCCCGGGACCAACCCATCTCTCGCAGCTTTTTGCTGCCAGTGTTCGTGGTTCTCTTTTCACCAGTGCTGATGGCCAATGCCTTGCTGCTGGCAGCAAAGACTTCCACCAGCTCCTTCATTCTTCCGGCTTCTAAGAATGCAACCGACAGATCCGAATCGCGCTCTGCAATGATGGAAGCAAGCTCCATACACTCCAGGAGGTTGTCTCGAGACAAGCCAGTGCCAGCAAAGTGCAGCGTGCCAACGTATGCTAGAACTGTTTCGGGGAGATAGGCTTGACGGAGATCTCGTAGTTCTTGATCACCTTCTAATGTGTGTGTCAGCACTGATATGGCCTGATTATAGGGGCTCACTTACCCTCAATGCCCACCAGGAGCCAGTTCTTGAGAAGAGGCTGCATGTTTTCTTTTGTGTTCTTGACTTCATCGCCAATAGCATTCCAGAACTCTCGGTTTTTCTTTTGGTCCCTATTTCTCGTTAATATCATGACCGTGCCTGCTCCAGCGTTTTCTATTTTGGCGTACTCATTTGTAAGCTCGGCTAGTGACGCGACTGTCTCCAAGCTATCCAGGGCTCTCACTAGATTCTCTAGTTCGCGGAAATTTCGGGCATCTGAAAGTGCTTGTTGCGGTGTCACGTCCCGAATACCTCTCCGATCAAGTTGCCTAGCCCAAAACTCGGGAATGTCTTCGTATAACTCCATCTCATCACCGTTTTCCTCAGTAGCTGCATGAAGGATCTCTGAAAATGGAACTCGCTTCATCAGCTGACGAGCAGCGCTGAGGTGCATATTGCCTACAGCGTTGTCAGTTTTCGACCGATTGCTTACAGCAAAACAACTCACGTAAAAAGAATTTGTAGATCTTGGTCCCCATAGACAACACGTTGGGCCATGTTTCTTGCACCAGTACCAGCCACTCTAGTGATCGGATGAGGTTCTCATGTGCCTGATCAACGAATCTTTCATCATCGCCAAAGAAATCGGGCCTCACAGGACGACCGCTGCGTGAAGTGGGTGGGCCAGGCTCAATGATGCTAAATCCTTCCTTGGCAGGACATCCGTGTTGCGCCGGACCCAAATCATCGAACAGAAGCCACGCCTGAGTCTTGACGAACTCCAGCACGTCGATGCCAGCTTTCCCAATAAGTCTCAGTTGTAGTAAACGTCGGCTCGCCTCATTTTCAGGAATGAGATTGTAGCTAAGCACCTCATATGACCGAGGGGGTTCCAAAATCGAACAGTAAAGAGGTATTAACTCATGAAACTCCGCAAGGCGAAGGTAATTCGCGTACCCGGCAATGAGATTCTGTTGGGAACGTTTCATTTCAGGAGGAGAAAAGGCAGGGGCGAGAGAATCGTCCTTCGAGCTCAGCTTATCCAGGAGGTTGATGAGGAGATAGATATGTGCGACGATCCGCAGGCCGTAGTGCTGCGTAGACTGAAAGAACCTCTCCTTGTTTACCTCAAGCTTACTGGGCTTTGATCTGTAGAGTGCTGACTCGCTGTGATTTGCCCCAGAAGAAATGATCCAGCCTTGCTGATAGAGATGCTGCCCAATTTCCCTGGAAATTAATGATGCCTGCAACGCCTTATTGGGTTCGTTCGCTTCGTCTTTGATCTGAGGGTTGGCTTCCAGAGCTCGGATTAGACGCATGTCAACTGTACTTGGCTCACCGTGAAATTGAATAGCGTCAAATGAAGGAAACGATTGTGTGAGATTTGAAGCAACGTCGGCTGGGCATTGTCCAAGTATGTAGTTGTCAAGCTGTGTGCGTAGCAATGCATTGTAGTTTGCAAAAAGGAAATCATCCCAGTTTAGGGCAACTTTCTCGACGCTCGGGATGTCTCCTGATAGGACACCATATACCGCACGCTCGTAGTCATCACAGCCACCAGATCGAGACAAGCTGAAGCACATTCGTCGCCACAGAGCAAGCGATGCTGGTTTAGTATCGGTCACTTCCTGGCTGCCGTCGGCTGAAAGAAGTATCGCAGAGGTGGAAACAGCCCGCCACATTTCGGTTCGTTCTTGACACCATTCACGGATAGTGTCCAAGCTTGATCCTCGGCGGAGGTGTTCCCAGCAACCTAACCAAATGGCACGCTCGAAATACTCATCTTGCGGTTCAAGTTTTCGTCCCTGGCGAGTCGCAGCGTCTGGGTCCAGCTGTGTCACCAGAGGTGAGCCATCTGAGGTGTGAAATGAGGTCGCAATAGCTGGTGACTGGCGATCCAGTAGATGGGGCCAGGCTGTCACGCTCTTCCGAAGCTTGATTGAGGAGCGAGTGTGAAGCCAGCCGTGAGCGATGATATCTCCACGGTCGGCATTTTGCTGGAGTTCATGCGCGAGCTCGTTGATATCAGGTCCCGAAGAAGCATTGCTCTGGAGCCATTGTATGACTGCTTGTCGTTCGTGCGCCGATGAATCACTAGCAAGGAAACTCTCAAACAGGTCTCCTGAATCCATGGAGCTCCGTTCGGGTTTGGAAGCGCTCTGCCCGTCATCAGAACTAGCATATCTCAGTGGAAGGAGCCTGCGCAATAGATCCCATGTCTGCGCCTCCCTCTCGAGACGTTTGACAAGCTCTGCTGAGGCAGGGTTGCTATTAGCAACATCGTCGTCTGCATCCATATCGACATCGTCTTGTCCGTTGCGCATCATGCGCGGTCGAACCTGTGCTAGGCGTCGAAGGGCATTCTCGTGGTATTTTCTCGGTAGGTCTAGAATTCGTTCTCGTCGTTCTTCGTTTGAGAGGGGGGGGGAGAGACAGTCGTCGAGCGCGTTGGCGAACTCTTCGACCTCGGGCCCGGCTTCGTAAGATAGGAATTTCTCAGCCTCGACAGGTGCCATTTCAGTGAATCAGGTTGGTCTGTCTTGGGGATTGTCAAATCGAGTGTATGGTTTAGTACACAGCGCGAAGAAGCAAACAACCCTTTTCGGCAGGTTTCGGCCGGCGGGTCAAACGTAAAGATCGATCGAAGCCGTAAGCATGCCCAGTATGGGGATGAGTATTTTGTCGCGTGTATCGCTTTTGTGAGTGTGAAGGAAGGATTATGCCAGTGGAGTTTGCCGAAGATGCTTGTGCAGGTTTGATGCTCGGCAGAAGAATCAAAGAATTGTTTTGGTTGCTATTGCACTGGCGCGCTGGTTAGAGCTCTAGGCGGTACGTACTGTTCTTTCGTTACAATGTTTCTTATTGGATAAATACCTAAATTCATGGGTATTACGGTACTACCTACCTGAGTACTAAAAGAAAGGCTCTTCCCAGGTACCTAGTACCTTTTGAGCACGCTTAGAATTTTGCGCTAAAAAGAAAACAGCCGCGATTACACACGCGCGTATCGTACAGTGTATATTATGGTGTTAATCGCACTCAACACTGTCCTGGTTCAAGTACGTCTCCACCGAACAGCAAATTTAATTTTCTTTCCTTCTTCTCTATCATAATGTCATCGGCATTCGTATTAGAGTCTCGGAACAGGCCTTCAATGCTTGTTCAGGTCCATGAGGCCTCTTGCGTGCTCAACGATCGCCTAGAAGAGATTCGGCGCTCATCATTCTAGTTGCCAGCGTTTCCCAAACCGGCGGACACACCAAAGACGAGCGTTACATATCATTTAGCTTCCTCCCGGAGTTGCTTCATCTTGAGCTTGAGAAGATTGGGCTTCGGACAGCTCACAGTAGATGCATTTTCGCCGTAGCGTTCGTAAAATGCTTCACAGCATTCGTAAAGTCGCTTGATTGCAGTTTGGCACTTGGCCTCGTTGTAGCCATTGCTGGTAAGACAGTCTTGTCGTATATGGGTCAGTATTTTGTCTCCATCTTACATTCTCGTGTCTGGGGGAAAATACTTTGAATTGCACACTGCACATGTATCAGATCACAACGTTCGTTCTGATGTCATTAGCTTTGGAACTTACTGCACGTGGGTGACAAGCAGGCTTGGCCTCGACATCATCTTTCGAAGCCTAGAGTCATCCATCAGCTTCTCCCGAACGTTTTACTCTATTGTTTATCGCGAGACGAACCATGGTTGTGTATAATGTAATAATTTGCAATGCAGTCGGTGGTTTTGCGGATTAATAAATCACCTAGTAAGTATTAAAAATGCGTATGGACTGTGAGAACATGAATGCTGCGTATATATCCTGCCTTTTGCGTAATAGTAATAAATAAATATAACTTTACAGCAGTAAAAGAGGATGAGATATATATATATATATAAATTAAACAGACAGGACTGATGTCATGCAAATGGCTACCTTACATAGTACCTACTTAGTATAGGGTAAAGTGGAGTACAAGTGGTTCGTTCGAAGCTCGAGATAGCCAATCAAATACAGTCGTTCGTCTCTTGGCCCCACCTACACGCTTGAAGTTGGGCTCTTTCGCCCGCTTGATGTTTAATTGAGTACTGAACGAAGCGCGAGAGGCAACTGACCTTAGCAGGTAAGTTTAAGGCTGATTGCCTTCTAATCCGTCTATCTTAGTAGGCTCATCACCCACCATAGCCTTTTATACCTCCCACCTACAACATATCTGTTCAACCTTTTTTCCTCACACACACACACCGGCCGCCCGATCTTTACTCCTCTTTAACACGCTCGTAGCTCGCCGGCCAAACGCGCATAACGCGATCATCACCCCCACTTGCCAAACTTGCCATCAACGACCATCGTGCAGACGTCCCAAGGTAACACCATGATTATTGCGATCGCTTGCTACACTTTCACTCCTGCACTTCACATCGAGCCACGCGCTGACGTTGTTTCTTACTAAGTGCATAGAATTCATCCAGACCAATTCAGAATGTCCAACGAGAACGAAAACGGGACTCCTGGCGAGCAGGCACCCGCCAACTCCGAGCACCTCAACATCAAGGTCACTGACAACAACAACGAGGTCTTCTTCAAGATCAAGCGTACTACAAAGCTTGAGAAGCTTATGGGCGCCTTTTGCGAGCGCCAGGGAAAGGCGACCAGCTCCGTGCGATTTCTTTTCGACGGCACGCGAGTCCAACCCACTGATACGCCCGATGCGGTACGTTTTCCCCTTTTTATTGCAGGCACAGATATTTGATATCTATGTTCAAATTGCACCCCGCTGAAGACCCTCCGGAGAGATCACACATGCTGACAAGTTACATCACATAGCTCGAGATGCAGGATGGCGACACCCTCGAGGTCCACCAGGAGCAGGTTGGCGGATCTGCACAGTAATAGAGAGGGGGATTCCGAGGAATAATTACCAGGAGGAAGATCCCAAAAGAGATGAACACACAATATTGATGTTGAACTGGATTTCGATTGAACCTGGTTGTACTTTTGGCTTTGCGTACATCAGACGAGAGGAAGACTGAAACAAAAAGTCGACGAATGATTTACGACAGACAAAACACTACCCAATCAACCCAATGCCCCTCTATTCCCGCTGTGACTCGTGTGGTAAACTGTATGGTTTTTCTTTTCCCTTCCGCAGCAGTGGTACGAACGACCTGTGTGTTTTGGCCTCATGGAGGATACGCCCACCCAATCTTGCTCTTAAGGTTACGTTTACAACACAACAATGCGTCAGGATCACACAGATATGGGGGTGGGGGGGGGGGAAACAACT